>DWNE01004543.1:0-15029 GCA_018249875.1 Cecropterus toxeus
TCATGCAGTCCCGTGTGGAACGCCACTCTAGGCTTTGGTGGTTTGACAGCGGATCTGCTGGCCGGGCGAGCTCTGGAACTTACTTTGTGGGATGCCTGCCCCGGTATCGATCCTGTGCTCATTGGAGAATGCACTGTAAGTAACCAACTCGTACTTACTTACATATTGTACTTATTTTGGCACGTTTTTGTCTTGCTTTTTGATGAAGTACTATCCAACTCATTTGAACCTTGCATTAAATCAACTCTACATTACAGATTATGTTTCCAAATATCTTATATTGAATATTTATCAAGTATCAAAAAATGAGGCAAAAACTACAAAATGTAAACCAAATACATGAATTTCGGCATTTCAGCTTCAGAAATCTGGTTTTAATTTCCAGGCACGTACCTTTTATTAATGAAATCTTGTCTAACTTTGAAATTAATTTATTACTTATTAGAACGATGAATAAAATATTGTAAGGAAACATAACTATGTTGATGTCTGGGAGTTCCTTCCAAAACGATGTGTTAACAACAATCTACACGTGTGCCTATCATAGTACTTTCTCTTAAACTTTTTAGATAATTTATAAATGAATAATGTTTTCTACCCTCATATCCCCACACTTGGATTAATTTAGGGTCGCTGGTGACAAGAAAAAAACATAGACGGTTACATAATCATCCACATCCTCAACAGAAAACTAAATTCATCATTCAAATATCTGTTTGGCCGAGGATTGAACCCGGAACCCGTTGTGTCAAAGCGGGTTTTTGTAAATTCTAGCAAAAGACCTATTTTATTGCATGATGCTTCATAATTTAGTTGAAATCATCAAAATTATAAACGCTTTTCTACTCTATCATAGCCCCAAAGTAGGAGTTTCTCCTGTGTCGTGGGTGCCATGGACACAAAGACGAATACAAACACCCAGACCCAGAACAGAAATCTAAACTCATCATTCACATTTCTGTCTGACCGGGAATCGAACCCGGGGCCCATTGCGTGTGAAACCGGTATGGTGACAGCTCTGCCACGCGGGTTTTCTTCCTTTTCTTCAATATATTTTAATAAATCCGTAATAACAGATGGAGGTGGAGAAAGCGTTCGCGGAGGAGCGCGCGGTGTGGTGGACGTTGGAGGAGCGCGGCACGCGGTCGGCCAGTGCGTCGCCGCGCGGCTCGCTCGCGGGCGCGCGCGCTCTCCGCCGCGGAGACTTCGCCTCGCAGCGCTCTGTCTCCGGTGAACGCTATACACATCTTATCCACGATTATTTTTTTGCCAAAGTCAGGGCCGACCCTACTATAAGGCGAACGGAGCGACCGCTCTAAAAGCCAAATTTCAGAGAATGCCTTAGTGGAGAATAAAATCATTAAATTTGACATAAACTTAAGGTGTTAGCGAGATCTTCCAAGCTTCATGCTTGCTCATATACGCGCAACTGGAAGTATAGAAGCAAGCAAAGAGGCGTCATCTCTCAATTGAATTTCACTCAATCCTAAAACTTACCTCGACTCGGAACTCATCAAAGCAATATTAATACATCTTGTACACAATTACTTTATTTTTTTAAGTAATAATAATATATCAAAAAAAGATAAAATAATAAGCAACGATATAAGCAAAATAATTGCTAACGTTTTCCTTAATTTATTTACTTATCCAAAATCGCTCTAAAATGTTAAAGTGACTACTTAAACGTCGGTACCCAAACCAGAAGTTTGCTTCCTAATCGCAATGTACACAATTATAAAATTCCTTGTTTATATTTTGATTAAAATTATAAGGCCCCTTCATTTTCACTTACCCACTTTAACCTTTAAATAATATAATACATGTATACTTAATATTAAAATAAATAGTAAAGGAATTTGATAAAAGGAAGGAATTGGCAGGCTAGCTGTAGGTTTGGTTCATTGATTCAGGTTTGGTATGCAGGCAGGATGCATTCTTGGAGAGCCGCCGTTCTCCGACCGAAATCCTTCGAAATTTGTACTAATATTAACCAAATTAGAATACAGTTATACCCCGAACGTGCGCGATAGGTAGGACCGAGTGATAACCGCGTAAGCCAGGGTATAATTTCGTATATAAATTATGTTTAATTAGAGCCGGAAACCGAAGAAAGTAGCAAATTTGACAACAAATGTTTATTAAAATCCTAATTTATACAAACATTAAATAACCAGCCTAAGTTATTTTGATAATTGTGAAATTGTAAAAGCCTCACAAAATGTAACAAAGTAGTTCGACGACTCATTTTTTTTTTTTTTGCATTATCTGCTAATATGATTATTTGTAAAGAAAAGTAGCTTTTCGGTCGAGTCTAAATTTTCCAAAATTTATAAATTGATAATCGCCTAACTCCGGTTTCGCGTAAGTCGGGATAGCGTAAGTTCAGGTATTACTGTACTCCAATAAATAATACTTGTAGCGCTATTCCTTGACTGGCCTTGACGAATTGCAAAATGTCGCCAAACATAAATTGCCATGAATTATTTCACCGTCATCTATATCGTTATAAATGTTATCAGATGATATGGATTCTATTGGCGAGTGCGCTTCCTTGCTGCACCCTGACCACGCCTGGGTGGCGGGCTCCCGGCGCGGCTCCTCGCAGTCCGAGACTCTGGAAGTGGAGGTCTACCAGCTGGGCAAGGACTTCTCGCGGTCGCTGCCTGGCTCCCGACGTTCGTCGTTCCAACAACAAGACAAGGGTATTTACTTTTTTAAACTTTTAGATCTATTTTTATACTAATACATTTTTGTTGAACTGTTTTACTACTTAATGGGCATGACGTAATAAATAAACAGCATTAATAAACAAACACATATTTCTTATTTTTCATATTAGGGTCCAAGACAATGTTTAAATGTACCTAAATGAGCAGTTCTATAAAAAACAGGTAATTATAAAAAATAGGTGCTTAGTGGCATCTGCAGACAGCGTTCTACTATTTACCATCAGGTTGACTGCATGCTCGTTTGCTACCTCATACATGCTACATCTCCTAAAAAACTTTATTAATCCCCACTTGGTCTACTTAGCACTCTGCTAGACCCACCAGTAAATTTGGATCGACAATGACATCCGCAGACGGCGTGCACGAGAGCAACGTGGTGGGCCCGCGGCGCAGCGAGCGGCGACGCTCGTCGTGCGTGCGCCGCGACCCCGACGACATCCTGCGCTCGCTGCGCGCCGTCAAGGGCGAGCTGGGCCGCACGCTCTCGCTCTCCGGCTCCACCGCCAGGCGTGAGTACTGCCTATCTCGCTTCACTGTCTACCGATGTCCACGCGTATTCCTCGCCCTATTTGAGCAATGTTTTGGTCTTAGTGACCAAATCGCTCAAATATGACTTGTGAATATGCGTTGTGTTGACTGTGAGACTAGTATTCTGTTATTCATTCATATATTGTCTCTCTCATCTGTTAGGTAAATTTCTGTGTTTAAGGTCACACTTAAATCACACTTAAACCAAATTTCTTTCAAGTTTTCATGAGCACCGTTTTATTACAACTTATAAGGAATTTAATTTCAAATTCTTCACCAAATGAATGATAGAATATATTGTAGCTCACAGTAAACACGCTACAATGCAGAATATTTATACTTATTATTTCTTATTTACAGAAAAGATTTAGGTAATATATTTTATTATTTAAATATTTAATTACTTATGATCTTTCAATTACTGCAAAAATTTGTTAAATTATTTTTATTCAATTAAAAGATGATTACAGGTATATAAAAAATGTAATGGTATGGAAGATTCAGCGACACACGAATATGCAATATATTATGTTCAAGCAAAAAATTTGGTTCCACCACACTAATTTACCTTTAGTTAACCACAGACTAGTGTAGGTATTGCAACGTTAATATAATCTGTCACTAATTCGTAAGATAAAATCACGCTATCCTGGCAACCGATCCGAAGCCTAATCATCTAGGTGTAGTTATTCCTGCCAGACACCCAAACTGCCTTGGTTTGTAATGACACAGATCACCTCCAAAGTACCTGTACAAATTGGTTAAGCGTCTACGATCCCAGCACAATAATTTAATACGAACATTTCGGGTATTGACTTGTTGTATGTTGTTGCTTGTCTGGTCAGCAGCGACGGACCGTTAGAACCTCGGTAAGCGACCGCCCGTGCCCGCGCCCGCGCGTGCTCCCCTGACAGGTTGTCCGTGCGCGGCGACGGTGCACACGATCCCTTGTGACGTCCGAAGGCCGACTGATTTCACATTCTGTTTGCTGGTCGACGACGATCGCGTCTTCGAATTCTGCTTCGCTTACGCATAACACGTTTCCGAAGTACAATTTGAAGGGCGATTGTCACTGTCATGCGAACAGAATGAGGATCTTAGGCCACGTAGTAGCATGGGTCATAACATCGCTTGCGCAACGGCCGCGCGCACGCACCGTTGAATGTGGCTGCGCCCGACGCTTCTCATCACTTCACTATCTGTTCTGTACTGTCCTGACGCATGCCCGTCCGGGGGCGATCACGCTCACTTCATCTGTCTCTGTGTACCGTCTGTTCGGCTGCCCGTCTACGTTCATTTCAATGGCATTGTGTCGCCTAGGTTGTCTTGGATTTCATTACCTTTGCAAATGTCACTCATTGTTACGATGCGCATTCTATTAGATTTCTTGTATATATATATTATCTTACTAGGCCGTAGATTACCGTACATTACACAGATTTACTTAAACGTTTCATTAAACTTCCCTAACGTTGGACAAAATGTTCCGTAGGCGTCACCGCCGTAGGTCGCGGTCAAATGACGAAGCGCTCTTGGCGGTGGCAACGCTATAGTTACTAGGACACGAACTTGTCTATTAATGATTGACTAATGGCTGTTCATAACACGGAATGCTTATACCATAAGTTGAGGACTGCTTAAAGCAACTATTAGAGTCTCAACTACACTTTTGGCTGCACACGTGGAAACGCTTCTTCTTTCATTTATGTGTTTAGGACAGATCGATTGGAATCTATGTTAAACAAATTGTACCTATAACGTTGGCACGAAGCTGTTTGACGTGCTTACTTTATGTAATTTTTATTTCGGTGTTCGTTTGAATGGTTTTTTACTATTTTTGTTTTCCTTTTAGTTCTTGTTACTTTTTGACGTATGTGTTAAACCCATAAACGGTTTTAGACTCCACTCCAACGTAGTTCTTACAAAATATGTTGTCGATGTCATTATACCCGCAACCGCTCATTTTAAATCTATCGTTCATATTTATTGAATAGTAAAATTAAAAAATACTTTCATGTATCAGGTAGTGGTCATAAGTTTGTTTAAATGTATTAATTTTCAATTAAAAATAATTGCTAGAATATTCGTTTATTACAATAAAATGTTGAGTAACTTTAGTAAATTATGTTGAGTTTATACAATCTTCACATTGCATTTAGTCATTAAAAACAAAAGTAAAGTAACATCAAAAGTAGAGCGAGCGGTAGCGGGTAGCGGATCGCATCCGGGCGCGAGTGTGGCACGTGGGTTGGCACAGGCACGGCGACGGGGCGCAAGGGCAGCATGTGGGCGGCCGTGCCGGCGGCGGGCGCGTGCGAGGGGCTGGCGGACGACGGCACCGTGCCGCTCGGGCCCGGCCAGCTGCCGCCGCGGCACGCGCACCTGCCGCCGCTGCACGCTGAGATCAACGTCAGCATCATCATGATCAAGGGACAACTCGAACTCGAGGTCAGTCGGTGAAAACTCGTTATAAGGTCGGGCGCTTTCATCCTTCGTTTTTATTTTTAAAGTCATTTTTTTACTGCTAACACGAACTTAGGTATAGGCTAGTACTAACAGATGGTAAAGAAAACCCTAAAACTCTAATAGAACTGTCGAATTGGCTATGTTTATAGACGCCGTAGAAATTACGAGTTAAGAATTACGTATTACGAAAATAAGAAATAGGTTGTTCATATGTAATTTCACGATTTTTTTTAAATTTCTGGACCCCAAACCAGTCCTCGCATCTTAATCCTGTTGCCATGTAAATCTCTGTATAGCTCGAGTGGTCTTTCATCGTAATCGGTGGCACAACGATGTAACATTTAGTGTAAAATCCTTACTATATTATACATTAGCCTTATGTGTCATAGGTATCGCATGCGCGACGCGTGTACGGCGTAAACGGCGAGGTACCGGATTCTTACGTGAAGTGCTACTTACGCGACGGCGACAAATGGCTGCACAAGCGAAAGACCCGCGTCATCCGCCGCACCACGGAGCCACACTTCAAGCAAACGCTCAAATATCAGGTACGTATATAATGAAAAAGTCGAAATACAACTCCAGCATTACAATCTATAACAACTTTGAAGACGTATATACAGCGGACCTCCGGTAATCCGACAAACATTATGCAGGGCAGTGTCGGACTATCCAATTTGTCGGATTATAGAGCACTGCCTAAGACCCCCTATAGTCCGGAATTTTTTACAAAAGAGTACCTTGTAATCCGACAAATTACATATCCAATGATAAGATTCTATATGTTATATGTACATACTTTGAAGTACAAATCATACTTAATTTATGTATGTCGAATTTAGTAAATTAAATAACAATAGAGAGCTTACGTTTTATTATAAAATTAAGAATAAATGCACATACATATGTACCAAAATAATCAAGAATTATTGATCAAAATCATGTAATGAATTTATTAAATTAGGAAGCTTGAAAATATTCATCATTTTTTTTTTGTTTAAGGTTGTTATAACGCGAGATCAGAGCTTTGTCCCTCAGTCTTCTCAAAAGTAAAAGTTCGTTGTAGGATGTACCATTCTCTTCAGCCCATTGTAAACCTAGCTCAAAAGCGTTAACTGCGTCTTGTGCTGTGACTTGTGGAGCAGTTGCAATCACGTCGTCGCGTACGAGTTGTAACATGTTTAAACCTACCTACCAAATTGTGTAATATTCAAAGTCATGTCGGATTACAGGGAGCGCCGGATTAGACAAGGGCCGGATTATCGCTGTACACATTAAATTCTTATGTAATAAGTTTCTGTCATATGTTTACGTTATGTCTTCACAGGCTAGCGAAGCTCTCGGTCGCACACTGGTGGTGATGTTGTGGCAGCGTTGCGGCGGCTTCGAGCACAATCTGGCGCTCGGTGGCGCAGAGATAGCGCTGGACAAGTTGGCTCTACCGCAGCGCACGTACGGCTGGTACCCGCTGTTCCCGGCCACCTCGTTGGCGGCCGACGAATCGCCCGACTGATCCAGGGAGCCGTCGCCGGAGCGCCGCGAAGACTACTAGCGCTCCCCGACGGCTTTACCTACTCGTCCCTAGACATGATGTGCTATCGACGATCTCAATCCTACTGCAATTGCCTCCCGTACATGTCGATCCAGTTCTACTGTGTAATTATCGAGGGACAACTTCTAAGTTATGTTCGCGGAATATAACGAATGGTAAAATAACACTATGTTATGATGTAAGAATATTATATATTTATATTTTTTGCATGTCTCTGTGTATACCTACTGATTGTAATGAAAACATAAGATTGTGACGATTGCATTCTTTTCGGCTCAGTCGTAATAACTATTCCGAAGACATATATTATTAAGCTAATGCAAAACGGTATAAGATATTATTTTTATACATTTATTTTGAGCAATAATATAATAAGAAAAAACTACTCCTCTTAATATGCGACTTATGCGGCCATTCACGGCCAGTTCTGATTATCCAATTACTCTACACTAACCTTTTTGTCTGTAAACGCAAATGCCAGTGGTCTGAAGATGATCTTATTCATCATCACGCCATTTACCACACAGAACTAGAGAGAGATAGAATAAAAGAGCTTAGTTAAGGCCTAAGGAAGTCACCACGTTAGCATTGAGCAAATTGGTATATTTAGATACTACTCAAAAATTAAAAAAAAACTACTATGAAGCGCTTACAGTTAAACCATATTAGACTTTACCTTAAAATTCAGATCCAAGTTGGGATTCTAAAATTCATACCACTGATATTGTGCTAATGGACATCCTTTTCTTTAAAGAAATCTATGGTCTAAAAAAACAAGTATTTCAAAATAACTTGCTCGAATAAAGTTGACGATAATATTAGGTTTTAAAATACCTAAAAGTTAAATATAATTTAAACAACACTTGTAGGATAATGATACAAAAAGGAGCTTATATAAGATGCTTTGATGATATTAAATGTGGATGTGTATCATAAATAGGAAAATGTAACATAGTGATTACAAGGAATGATTCTCCTAAAACGACTTACATTTAAAAAGAGATACTCACGTTTGAATAAACGCAATCGGTGGAGTAAACATACGGAGAGCAAACATAATACATAATTCGATTTCAGATATTTACAGTATATGTGTATGAACCTGCATTTGTAGAAATTTTATATGTGGTACGTAGTATAGCTTGTAATTATCGATTCTTAGTAAAATATTTATAAGTATATTCCCTATTTAACGATACTCATAGGAACTTCGTCTTCTAGTAAGTCTACGATTATATTTTATACAATCCACTATATTTATGGAACCCTGTTTTTTACGTTATATAAACATTATCAATAACGAAATAAATATAATCAACTGATTTATATATAAATCGCGAAATACACGTTATTATATCACATTTTCTGTGTAGAGTCGTAGACTAACGAACCTTCACGTTTGTAGGTAATAAAATAGTGAAGGTTGTGTAACTTTCTGATATTTGACTTTGGTTATATGTATCAACATATATCGTGTAATTTATACGTTATTTAATATAACCCCATCTTTAAACTTTGCCTTATACATAATATGTACGATTCATATTTCTTAAGAAACTCTAGTGTGTAAGTGCGACTAGATATGTACTATTCTTCCAAGGTTGTGCTTTAGTGAATTTTTCCCTACAAAGCTAATCTATACACCAACTTCGTTGGTAGTTTATTTATTTACCTATATCAGAATACTATATTATGTATCTTTAAATCTGTAAATATCTACACTTAAATTATTTTTCAAAATTTTCTACGCACAACTATTTTCGTGATAATCTTTTATAATACTAGCATGAAATGTAACGTACACATCTCAGAACATTATCTTGTAGTAGATATCACAAAGTGTATCAATCTGTAGAACGTAGGTTAGACCTGTACGGTATAAAGTTGACCGCCTTGCAGAGTTACTTTGTGATTCTAGTAGAGTTTTAAAATCAGTCATGACATATTTTTGTGCAATAATTCTGGTAGAGAACTAAAATTATATCAATCAGTAGATACCGAGTATTATATAAGACAGTGAAGTATCGGCGAAACCCCGCACGCCTACGGCCTAGCTTTTAAATATATTTATACTTTTTCTGTCGATGTTAGATACAATCTACATATCTACGCGAGATTGAATACTTACTCATATCTCGTCGAAATCTGTGTTCTTCCAGTGCTGTCCTAGCTTAGTGGCGCTTGACAATATTACCTTTTCTTCTCATTACCAGTTACTACCGCATGAGATGTAGTTTTATATAGATAGGCTTTTTCCTTAGGTGTGACACCGGCCACGTCGGTTTTCTAGTCTATACATAGCGCCTAATTTTTTCTGTTGTATAGAAATCGTACAATTTCTAAGAGAGAAACATATTAATATTTATCAGTAACACAATGCAATACAGGTACCTACCCAAGCGTTGAGAATATTTTTACACTATACGTATTTTCAGTACTACTCAACTATTGTAGCGAAATTATATGAAAGCTGTAAAGAAATATATCACGTATTTAAATCGTTTATTATGATATTATATCAATGAAATCTAGATATTTTAACATTTATATTATAACTATCGATTCTAACTCCCGTTAGAATTGACTAATTTACGCTTACTATCTTTATATGTTAGTATAAATAAATATTATTCTACATATATAAGATTAAAATGTATAAATTTATCGACTAACATTGTTGTGCCTCTTGACTCCCGATACCAGGTAACTCCTTAAGTACTTATACACGACACATATCCTACGCAGCAGCACGCAGGCGGCCGCCGGCGCATTGTGATACGGTATCGGATATCCCCACTTAACTGTGTATTTAGCTACGAGTATTACGATCTTTCTTACCTATTTAGTGTTGTATACTCTAAGGCATCTCTGTAGATGCCACTCTACAAACTATCGTTTCTGAATTCAATTTCCGCGGTGATTACTGAGATGCATCTACCGAATCTTTCTATTTTGTCGAGCCTTTGCGCGATTGCAATAAACTTACCGATATCAATATACTTTTAGAGTCGTATTAAATAGTACTTTCGAATATCTTATAACGTGTGCTAATTTATATATGACATTTACTATTTTCAGTAATCATTGTGAAATTGAACTTGATCTACCTAGTACATTAATATATGTGTCAAAGTATATTTAAAATAAATGTGATACAAATGGGTTTATTATAGCGATATAAATATTGTCTTGGTTTTTATTTCACATCCTAATAACTGAAACCATAATAAATTTATTAAACACCAAATTATTAAGATAATGTATAAACATTTGTATGCAAAAAAAACAAACGTCAATCCAAAAAAACGCGCGCAAACTTCGCGCCACTCTCCTCACCGCGCCGCTTCTCACCGCTGCTTCACCGCCCACAGATAAAAAATATAATCTCCTCAACACACTGTTACAGTTACTTTGTGTGGAAAGAACTCATAAAAAAAGCCATTCTGATTGTCATTGCTTGTCAATATCGCTAATAATTCTAATAATATCGCTAGTCATTCAGAGGATGCGCCCGATATTAATAGATAGCGATATTAATAGAACATTTAGAGAAGTTTAGCAAGATAGCTGTTAATCTTGGTAAACTTCTGTATATTCTGATTTTTATTTGAATATGTTATGTAACGTACAAGCTTTCTAAACAACGGGCAATGGAATGACAAAAAAGCAAATAAAATACATAAATTGAATAAATATTTAGATTTTATTAACCGCGACATATTCAATTGTCATCTTCTGGTGAGCTAACATACGGTAAGGGACTTGTAATCGTTGAACTGGATGGAGATGGACTAACAGGATTGAAAATGTGAAGAAAACCTTGTGCGGAATGTGGCCTAGACTGTTGAGCAGTTAAATGGGTATCACATTGATAATTCTCTATTTTTATACGTTTTGATGGAAGAGCACCAGGCGACGACTGATATATGTTCTGGTCATACGTAGATGTTGTTTCTGTAGGCTCTGTCTTCACCTGATTAATGTCTTTTATATAGGCGGGTAGTGTCTCTGAATATTGCTGAGGTGTGGCCTGCTTATGAACCGATATCGGTTGTGAGGGCTGCCAATGTGCGTAATTGGATCGATTTGAAAATGTACGGATTGCATTTAAAATTTCGATTTTTGTTGAAATTTTTGCGTCATCGTCCATCTTTTTCAGTGATTGGACTAAAGACAAACAGAATAATGTATCTTCATCTGGATCTGCTGGCTTTTTCCTTCTAGCTGGAGTTGATTGTACTTTGGGTGGAGCAATAGGCGGCGCAGTAGGTGTATTTTCAATATTTAATGGTGCTGATACGAGATTTTCCGTTACATTTCCTGTTGTAGTATAATTGCCACAAACGTTTGCATCTTTTATGTGTGGAACTAAAAATGACAATTGATCGTAATGTCGGTATTTTTTTCTCTTCTTTGTCCACTTCGTCATTGATCCTTCCTTGGTCCCTCGCCCTTCAAGTTGTGCTGTCATATCATCTTTCTGAGCTTGATACTCACGCCGGAAATTGTCCCTAATATGTTTCCACTTTGCTTGAATATCTTTGCCTGAAATACGTTAAATATTTTTTATACATTATTGCAATTTGTTATAGGTATCTGATGACAGGAAATAGTTTTTTTTATGATTTACATTACTTAGTTTTTAGTGGCAATGTCTGCGATATGCATTGTTATGCGCGTTTGTGACGCAACAGGAGATTTTTAGACGCCTACGTATATGTCAGAATAAATAACTATAACTTAAATAAAAACTGATACAAGAATTTTATTAACTTATAGTCTGAATACTCAATGGCTCATAGGACATCCATCAAGGCGGTTTACTGAACATACTACATTTAAAAATGTTTCTATTATTTCAATGACAGTTCGTAATGCAAAGTTCTGCTTTCCTTTAAATGTAAATAGGAACATAAGGTAGCTAAACTGACTCAAATGTGATTGAGACAAATCATTTTACTCAGCCCAGAACACTAACGAATGAGCCAATTGGAAAACCAATGCCATTTGTAATGAACGATGTTCAAGACGTTTTCTTATCTGGTCACGTTTTAAGTCAATATCTGTAACGCTAATTAATAATATGCAAAAGCATGCAGAGAGAACAGATGTGTTTATAATTATCGATTAAGAAGAGCACGAAGGTCAACGGCAATAAGTTTCGGTATTCTTTAAAACAAAAGGGGAATTTAAACTGAAGCTGTAAATCTTAAACCCAATCGTATCATTTAAAACATGTTTGAATCCTTTACAATAGGAGAAATTGATAATTAATTATTTGAAAGTAATTTGCAAAGCTAACGACAGGTCTTATCGTCACAGAGGCACTCAAGTACGAAATACGAAATTATTGATGATTGAAACTCAAACAAGCGTCCTAACTACTTTGAGTCACAAGTTATACTAAATGGGAATAATAATTGTGCGACGCAAAACAACCTAAACATAGCGGGGCTTCCCCCTCCACTGTGCGTAAATCGTCTCCACTCAGCGCAACGAAATCTTTGTTCCTTTTCCTATCGAATGGTATAATAAAACTTTTTGTAAAAAAATTGTAACTTACATAAATGAAACTGCAACACCAAACTGTATTCCCCGAATGTTGATATCATCAACTTCCTGAACATGCTCAGAGTATGGAACAAAGACGTATTCACAACAGAAAATAAAAGACTGATCGACTAAAATATATATTTTTTTAAATAAATAATCTATGTATTTAAATTCAACTAAATATATAAGTACTTACATCGATTATTCTTTTCTTCGGTAGTGAGCGTATCCCAGTTCTTTGTAAATTTTTTGGTTATATCTATCCAAGCATCATTTTTTAAAGATTTATTGGCATAATCTGGCAATGATTTTATGTATAGCAATGGTCGAGCTTCCACCTCTGTAATTAAAACTTCGGGATGTACAATCCACAATGATGACATTGCATAATAAAACGCGATACGTCCAAACGCTCTGCGAATGCGTGGCATACTAAACGCAACGCCAACGCCAGCGCTTTTTTAACGATAGTATAAACCGAAGTGTCAGTTGTTTTAATCCACAAAACGTCTACACCCTAGCGCTTAAATAGGATCCAACACAGCGCAATAAAAAAGCGTCACGAATTAAAAGCGTTGGCGTGCGAATTAAAATTCAGAAACATATTTATTACATTTCAACGCTTTTTCATCGAACGTTTAATAAACTCCCGTCGAACCATAAATAATTTTATAAGAAATAACCGTGGCCACAGACAATCTAGTAAAATGTCAAAAGATGTCAAAGTCATAAAATGACAAAATGCTACAAATGTACAAATAATAAAAACGTAAACAATCAACAAACCGGCTATTATAGAAAACTCCAACCCCGAAATATAGAAAATCAGTTTAATTCCCTTAATTTAGTGCTCTTTTTTAGTATCTTTTTTAGCAATTTAAATTATTGATACATTGAAAACAGGGACCGTAAACATGTAATCCGTAATAATGAAATCAAAATACATCACGAATTCATCATAATATGAATGTTAATCCAAATAAATAATCGTGGCAAACCAAATGAGTTCCAGTGCTGTGTTCTTGCGATACGACGATTAAAGTTGTACGTGGTGTAGAATATGACACCACAGTAAGATGTACTGAGCGTAAAAAAATAGTAAAATGCTTACTACATCTTCAAACTACAAGATCTTATAAGAAAATCAGAAGCAGTTGAAAGTGTATACAGATTTATTAGCATACAACCAGTAGGTCCAATGGAACAGTTATTGGTGACAGCGATAGCATGAAATGAAGCTTGGTATCAACACTTAAAACACAACAATGGTATTAATTGAAGCAAAATGTAGATTAGAGCTTCTGATATATAACAAACAGACAAATCAAGACAGGCTTGATTGCCATTTCAGCAGAGTACTAAAACTATTGGTTTGTTAGTAGTGGTTTGCTCAGATATAATTATGTATGTATGATCCAATAATATGGTCAAAGGTTTTGAATAAAATTTTAGGATCTTTACCTGTTTCACAGTGTCTGTAAGTTATTAAATATTGGAAGTTGTGTTTATGTTAAATAAAAGTCATTTCATTTTGAATATTTTGTTTTTTGTTTGAAGTATTTTATTGTGTATTCATAAATTATTGTACAAGTAATATTAACTATATTATAACTATGTTTCTTAAACTATATAATGCCATGTCCGAATTAGGTCTTTCCATTGTGAACCACTAAAAGTGTTTCACCATCTAGTACTTGTAGGAAAAATAAATACACTAAAATCAGATAATTTTAATAATAATGTTATATGAATGAAATATTGTAATTACATATATTCAGACGATAGCGGGGTGTGGCTTTCTTCAAATTGATACAAGCATTTGACCGCTGGTCCCTTATTGGTAATGAAGCAGGACTTTATTTTAAGGGTCAAGTCCAGTACTAGACCACAATTTGAGAAACACTATATTATTTAAAATATCTAGTAATAATACATCATATACATACATACACAGACATTGTAACATACATACTATAGCACTTGCAGCAATACGTTAGATCCTTGTAGAAATTAAATTTTTGACGACTAACAATATTTATAATTTTAAATTGATTCAAGTTACACAATAATAAATAAATCATAAACACGATTACATAATTTAAACGACCCGCGTGGCCGAGTGGTTACTATACCGATCTAACGCGCAGTGGGTCCTGGGTTCGATTCCCGGCCAGACAGGCATCTGAATGATGAGTTTA
>DWNE01004544.1:0-15029 GCA_018249875.1 Cecropterus toxeus
TTTGGAAACTGGACGCATACGGTACCGGTCGAATCGTGACGATCGGTTGCGGCATCGCGGAGTTATGCCCGAACATATATATATATATTTGTTGGCTTATTGCTGTACAACTCCTGGCTTATTACTGTTAGCATTTTACTATTGGTCTACTGGATGCGCCAATTCAAACCACGATATACCCACTTTTATCCATATTGATTATTACAGAGCCTACGCCGAGCAGTTCATCGCGGTGTGCGACGAGAGCCGCCACGCGGCGGAGCAGCACGACTCGCTCACCAGCGCCGCCACCACCGCCACCACCGACTCATCACACTCACGCCACTCGCATTAGCTTGTACTTAGACCAAACGACTCTACTCTAACAAATTTACTTATTATGCCGACTTTACCGACAACATCAAGAGCTGACGCCACTGTAGTCTGAATCACGCTATCGAAACTTTCTCAACATCCTGCATATGTACACGCTCCGAGCTAAAATGGCCGGAGCTTGGACGCTTCCCAGGCATGATCACCTGGCCTAGCAGGAGATCTCCCTTTGCCAAATTGTAATGACCTGCGTAACGCACAATTAGTTGTTACAACCTCAGAGGTTTCCAGATTTGATCTCGGCCTAAGCAAATATCTAAATGATGAATTAACATGTCTGTTCGATATTCATGTCTTCATTGTGGGTTTTCAAAGCTCTCACAAAATGGAAATCCTGGTGTCGGGTATTTTCGAAGGAGGTTTTGATCTATTTGAAATTAACGTTACACATTAGCTGAAATTCGATGCGTGTGATTTATAGTGGCAATAGTGGAACTAACATAAGTAATGTTTGCTGTATACCTAAAGCAGTTATCTATGACTGTACATATTTACAGTCTGAATTTGCGGTAACACTGAGTTTTCTATCTGCATATTAATACGCCTTGATTCCTCTCCATTCCGTTTTTTTTTTTTTAGAGAACGTTCGTTTGGTCTGAGTTTATTCATATCACATTTCATATTCCGAATATTTCGAAATAGCACATCATAGTCGGTTCGCATGAACAGTAGCATTTTATAATGTTTTTATTTTTTTAAAACGAGAGTAATGAAAACGAAAAGATTTGAAAAATTAGTCATTAATTACATTTTTTTTCTGATTATTTCATACGTCAGATACTTTTCTGTTTAGTATAATATTTTATATATTTTTATTTATTAAAAAGGAAATTAAAATAAGCTCGGTTTTTAAGATTATTTTAAGACAGTAATATATGAATTAAAATACTCGATAAAGATAGGTTTAAGAATAAAATTTTCACGAAAAAAATATTTTCATGTCCTATATTTTTAATATATTCGGTGATATAATTTTTACACCCAACATTTTAGAAAAATAAGATTATATTAATTATAATTCGAACATACCATACCAAACTTAACAACATAGCTTTATTCGATAACGTTGTAAATAACAGGATAAATAACTCGTTACTAACAGTTACTATAAGGTATAACTGCACTTTACTAACTAATATTTTCGTATATTTGGAAAATAATAATTAATTCTGTTACCATTTGACTTATAATATTCGGTTCATTTGGCAGGATCCAATTTCAAAATAACTAACATAAATCTGGATATTTATAAAAGGTAATAATTAATCAATTTCTATAAGGAAAATGGTCATCACGGTATCAATATTATTTTAAATGAAACATATCAGCACATAAAGTTTTAAATGATAGGAATTCTAACAAAACTTTTCACTTTACTAACAAACGATAAAATAAAATTGTATACTTGTTTATATCGTCAAATATCTGTGTTATATTCTATTTTAAGTCTTATTTATCTAGAAGGTCTAGTTCATTGTTCATTTTTATAGATATTTCGTGAAATGCCTATGGGGATTATAAAATTTCATTTGGACTTAGACAAGTTGTCAATTTACTTCAAAAGTAGGCAAATTGCATATTTTAAAAGGAAATATCTATAAAAATAGCCTGTAGATTATAAATATATCGACTAAAGATGTTTATTATAATGTTTCAACTTTATTGTTCATAATTCGTTTAGATGCACAAGTTCAGTTTCCTTATTTGTTTTCCCTATTATATTTTAAAAATGGAAAACATGATTTACTTAACTTTGCTAAGGTGCCCACGTTCGGCTATTTTCCGAACGAAAAAAAATCGACTCAACCGTAAGGTCGAAAGTCAAACCTCACAGGGAATTACGAACAGCATGTCCGATTTTATCGTTACAGAAAACTTTCGAACGTGTGCAACAAGGTTTACGGTAAATACTTATAGATACATATTTTTTTCAAAACGGACCTATAATAGAAAAAAAAGTTATTATATTTGTAAAACTTAAAGTTCAATTCTAAATTTAAATATCTCAAGTCGATATTATTATAAGTTTTCGTATAAGTGTGTACATTTGAATGAGAAGTCCGAAGTACCTAACCGGTGCCAAATTCCGCTCGACAGCGACCATTGGTATGTATATAAAATCTATACGCATCTAAATTTTGCTCAATTTCTTTTTGGTTATTCTAGAATAATTGTTAGATGGGAACACAGCTGATTGTATTATAAATAAAATATCAATAAAAATAAATACTAAGAAAAAAATACCAATTCACGGCGAGGAGCTTAAAGCAGGCAAAATAAATGTTATCCTTTAAAAAATGACAGTCTGCTCACTTTTTAAATCACACATCAATTCGCTATCGTTATGATAAAGGAAAACTTTAAAGCCCTTCGTTATTATAACAATCCAAAAACATTATGGCGAACCTCCTCAGTACGTTAAAATCGTTAGAAAAATAAATAATCGACACTAGTGTCATCTAGCCAATTCTGTATACCTATATTCCAGAAAAAAAAGATAGCCGCGAATTAATGAAGTTAGGCTTTAAGGCGCCAAGCCAAAAGCCGTTTTTTTTAAATAATAACCGCTATTCCGAAATAGTAGTATATTACTTTCTTACTTTACTGTTGCTTTATTCACGCGATCAGTTGTGTTTTCCTAAATGTTTTATAACTTTACTAATATATTTTACTTATAAGATTTTTTATTATCACAATTTTTCTTTATATACCGTTATACATCAAATTTAAAATAATTACTAACATATGAATTTAAAACACGAATTATAAAATAAATTGGTTTAATTATAAGGTTTAAATAAAACTAAATTTACATTTCTAATATTTATTTTATTGTAACAGTTACATAACAATATCACTTTATTATATAGCAGTTGTCTTCGTAATATACAACTTGTAAATATAAACATAATGCTAGTTATAACTGAACGTTAATTTTATATTTTTATACGATCGGTGAGCGGGAAGAGTTTACAATGGACAAGCCTGTGTAAAAGAAAGTTACATTTTAATGTTGTAAAAACAGCTTTGTAAATTGAGATTAAATAAATTTTATATAAATGCTGTTTTATTACCGATCCTATGTACTCTTTTTATAATTATATTATTCAATTCAGTAATTGGTTATTTTTATATATATAAAACCTCTTGTAATTTTGTGTATGTATAGTCTTAGGTTAAGAGTCTATGAACCCTGCTATCATTAACAACAATCATTTAAAATAAATAGGATGAATATAAATTTTCTAAAACACATTGCCATATTTAAATATGTGATAAGTAATCATAAAAGTTCATAGGTAGGTAATATTATTTTAATAAGATAATGCTAACTACTAACTAGCACGTCTTACAATAGGTGTGATACTTGGTTGTAATATTATGTTATTTACAGTGTCTTGTTATTAATATTTTATAGTACCAGTGCTGGGCACGGGCACTCCTCTTAAAAGGCCAAAATCCACCACAAAACTGCAAATTAAAATACTTTGTGACTTTTAGATGAAGCGGTTATCTGTGGTAATCTTATCTGTGATTAAATAAGTATTAGAACTCGTTATCGCTGAGGGCGGAGGCGCGGCCCGGAGCGCCCGGGGCGCCGGGCCGCGCGCTGGCCAGCCGCAGCTCGCTCTCGGAGGAGCTGCCGAGAGAGTCCTCGTCGTCCACGTCTGCGCCTTCAACACCTGCCGACGATAAATCTGTTAAAACCTATAAATACATGCCAATATCTTTTAATACCAGCTAATATCTATTAATACCTGCGAATATCTGTTAATATATTAGAACAATGTTAACTTTGCCCTCATGTGTCTTAATTTAATTGTCTTAATTTTGTCTTAATATTAGGTTAACAGTACAAAACTAAGTCGAGACATTTTTAAAAGATTAGACAGTCTGAGATTTTTCATTTTTAACTAGAGTGCGATCATAATAATGAGTATGTTTATGTAACGCAGATGAGGGTAGTATGACATTGAGTGACTGTGGTGACGGCTGTCATCAAGCTATAGATGACGGTGGTAGTCGTGGTTAGTGGGTAATGGGTATGGTAGAAGTAGTGGTGATAGTGAATGGTGGCTGGTGGTCGTAGTGGTGGAAGTGTAAGGTGGTAACGTGTATGGAGGGTGGTTGTCGTAATGATGGAAGTGTACGGTGGTGTGTGTATGATGGGGGGTGATCGTAGCAGTGTTAGTGTGTGGTGGTATGTATGGTGGGTGGTGGTCGTAGTGGTGGAAGTATATGGCGGTGAGGGTATGAAGGTTGGCGGTCGTAGTGGTGGAAGTGTATGGTAGTGTGTGTATGGTGGTGGTGGTGTGTGTGGTGTGTGGTGTATGGTGGTGTACCGTGCGCGAGGTCGGCGTAGTGGTGGTGCGCGGCGGCCAGCGTGCGCGTGGCGGGCCGCGCGCGCTGCCAGCGGGACGCCGTGTCGCCACCTGACACATGCCATCGTACAACCAATGTGGCCAACACACTAAATGGTGGTAAATACAAGCAATATTTGCGAAGCTATATTGATGGATATAGTATGGCTAATAAATACAACTGATACATTTTAATACATACGTTACGCGTAGGTACTCATGATATGGGTTTTCTTTTTGCTGATATTACATAGATCGTGGTCACGGCGAGCCTGCGGTGGCGGGGAGTTGACAAGAACAAGAAATTCAAAAACCGGATATCTGAGTAACCGTAACATATTAAAATGTATCGATTCCACGATAATATTCGTCTAAAATCAAAATAAATAAAAGTGATGTTAATCATATTTAATTAGGAAAGCAAGTATTTTTGGACCACAGTTACATTACTATAAATACAGATGACATTTGCAACATTTCACTAAGAACCAATCGCAAGACTTTTTATAAATCAACCGATTAACATATTATTATCTTAAGGCCAATATTATCAGATTATTATTTTTCGAATTGAGGTACTAATTATATGCACTGTAATGTAGCAATTTTTAAGTCATAATCAAATATGTTTCCAGCTCAAACAGCAAGTTTCACAAAGTATATGCTATCAAGTCAAAATACTCATCTAAGATAATTACAATATTATTTGAAATTAATTGTGTATGAACATTAATTGATCACAATGAAATGGACCGTACGATACTTGATACTTCAGATTCAGTAAAATAAATATGTGTATGTACCCTTTGGTTTTGTGTCACTTACCGAATATCTGCGTATCGGAGAAGTCGGAGTCGGATTGGTCGTCGTCCTCGTCGCGGATGTCGAGCGAGTCCCGCCCCGCGCCCGCCATGCTACCGAAGGCCGTACGTCCTTCCGCAGCTAAACACTTATTTATTCATTTATTTCTTCAAAACTTACATCTAACATTACAGGCTATCCTTATGCGTTAGTGTAGTGATAACAAATGAATTGAATATAAAATTACATTAAATATGAATTGTTAATAAATAGGAATTACATACTAAATTAAATTTTATTACGTTTACTTAATGCTATCAATATTACGTTTAGGTCTTCGTTTTAGATTATACCCTGCAATGTACATTGCATCAAAACGTGAACGGTGATCGTTTTGAAGAGAATTACCGAGATTAAGTTAGTAAACCCGTACGTTTAGGATCACACAATGTCACATTTTTATACCAATATTCTAATACGTAACCAATAAATTCATAGACAATCTTCTCAATTACCAACCGTAATTAAATAGAAGATTTTGTTTAGAAAATAACATACAGTTCGAATATTTAATCCCCCCTTTTTATGGTTTACACAAAGGGTAAACACGTAAACCTATTACTAACGGTAAGCTTCCCATCCGTCTGTCTGTAATAGCTAAATAATTGCAATTTTTAAAAATGATGTATTTCTGTTGCCGCTATAACTACAAATGAAAAAATAATATACGAAAAAAGAATTAAGTTAAGGCTCCCATACAACAAACGTGTTTTTGATGGTTGATGGTACGGAATCCTTCGTGCGCGAGTCAGACTCGCACTTGGTCGATTTTTTTTACACTATGGCTGCAATTTATCGTAAAAGGAAATTAAAACGTTTGAGCAAAATTATCTTGATCTATTTAAAACCGAATATAAAGTATTTTTCCTATCTCTGCCCACTACTTTATCACGATTTAAGGTATACCCCGATGATTAAAACATATGGATGGTATGTATGGTAGGAAGGAGGGTGGTACCAGCAGTTTTGATCCGCAGGCGGGTGGTGGGGCGCGTGGCGGGCCGCGGCTGCTTCACCGGCTCCGCGCCCTCGTCGCTGGACTCTGCCTCGTCTGTTGAACAAATAAAAATACATTCAATAACCATTCAATAAATAAATAAAAATAATTTCTCATGTTATATTCAGTTTTGAAACAAAGTTATTTTATGTTAACCGTTATGTTTATGTTAGTAAGATAGAAAGAGTAAAAGGAGACGTGCATCGTGCGCAGCCGGTTATATAATCTCAATACTAAACATTGCACTCCCACAAATTTTGTAAAAGCATATTTATTGTTTGTTTTAGTATGAAATTATACGTAAAATCAGGACGGTTCAAATTAGCTTAAAGTACATTTTTTTAACTATATTTTTTATTGATTATAAAACTGCGAATTTCAGTTCCGGGTACAATATTTTACATAGATTTTATTCTAGGCATTTAGTCTTAATGTGCTTCGATGATTTACATACACTTGCTTATCAGATGTCGTATCCAGCTTTATTATAGGAGTGTGTGTGTGATATGTGCATGCGTTGATACTAACCGGAATCACTCAGTTTACCAAGCACGTCCTCGGCTTCATACTTGTGTATCAGTTGCATAATGGCTGCCTGCTGTTCCTCGTCAGCCTGAAAGATCATAATGAGATATTAGATATTTCTATATACAATTGCTGATAAAAATATTTTATTCCAAAAATTTTTGTAGTCTTTACATAAGCCATCTTTTTTATTATTTTCTTTTGTCTTGGCTTTTCTTCTGTCTCTATATCAATTTCTTATATGGCATGCATTTTTCTAAATATTTTGCACATTAAAAGCCCCATTTAAACCTTAAGTTTTGTTATCGACTCGTATATGTCCTTATCTTTTTTCACTAGACCTCCAGTCTTTACCTCTGCCTCTTCTGGTTTAAAAATAGTTTCTTTTACTTTTCACAGGCCTATTGCATACAATCTATAATTTTATCGATAAAACAATGTAGTCGACATTAATGCACATACAGTCAATCCAGTCTATATCATTTATGTACTACTACTACTTATTTAGTTTTGCCTATTGACCTTATCGTATGTGAATAGTCACGGATCGTTTAGTTGAGACGAAACACAATGAACTGTCAGTCGATAGTTGTAAAAATATTCATTTTTTTTTAATTGAGCGACTATCTAGTCTAATGCGGGTTTACATACTTTCCATATACTTTAAAGTACAACTAAACAGTTGCTTTACTAAAAGATGTATATATGCGCTGAGCTTAATTATATCTATAACCTAATTCCGTTGTAATGTAATGTAAATTTAAATAATTTACAATACAAATGTCTCATGTTTAGTTCTCTCCCGATCTCTCTTTCTCTCCATACTCTTCACCCACCTCCGCCTGCGCGCTCTCCAGCAGACTGAGCTGGTGTTTGAGCGCCTCCACGCAGCGGTAGCGCAGCACGTACTGGTCCCACAGCTCCTCGATCTCCGTCTCCAGGGCCGTCAGCTCCGCTTGATACGCAGGTCTGATACAAATTATTTTCAAAATGTCGGAATGAGTAAGGTTCTATTCCTATTTCTAACTCTTAAGCAGTTTTTATGTTTTGGTGGAAGGATATTTGATATTGTTAAGAATAAGGAAATCATGTTAGTCGTCAAAAGTAGCAACGCATTTCTGATTAGCCTTTAGTTAGACCAAACTCTTGTTCTATATGAAGTTGTTCACAAATTTTCATGGGCAGCAGTGACCATTTTTCAATAGATGAGCTGCATGCTTGTTTGCTACTTTAATCGGGTAAAAAAAAATCTAGCACTATAAAGGTATAAGTTCAGGGTCAAGTATTATACATATGTATCATGAAACGTTTAAATATTTATTTTTACAGTAAATTGTTACTAATGTTTATGTGGGCAGTCCTATGATGATGCCGATGCCGATGATGATGCAATGAATCTGTCAAGCGTTAATTCACCAGTAGTTAATGAGAACATCTTTAGTTTTTAGTCCAATAGCCGTAATTCAATTGAAGTCAACTAAAAAAAAAGTCGCCCAGGTTTGATATTTTTTCTGAATCTATGTAAAAAGGGGAGGAGTCTGAACCTCATAAAACCCTCCCACCATTATATACGCGTATTTCATTGGTTACTCTTTCAATATGCTTTTACAAATGAAATAGCATAGTGGCATCCACCAGGCTCCCCTAAACTCACTTGATCTTCTGCACAGTGTGCAGGCGTTTCTCGGCCCGCTGCAGCTCGGCGCGGCGTCGCTCCAGCTTGGCGTCGAGCGCGGCCTCGCTGGCCGCCACGCTGTCGATGCGCTCGCGGCCGTCCGCCAGCCGCGCGCCCACCGCGCTCAGCGCGCGACGCAGCGACGCCTCCAACGCGGACATGTCTAGCGGACGCGACAGCGCTTTGTCCCTTTGTTCCTGGAGAGATACGACTAACGAGTGATACGTTTTGCTCTACAAACTAATGAAAGAATACTCGGAACGGTAAATATTGTTCGTAGCATTACAATTACATTTAATCGTGTTCGTTTGATAGTTTTCATCACTACTTCCCGCAAATTAATGAAGAGATGACGTCACTAGTATACTCAATCACGCTATTAAAATATTCACAAAATCTTCCAAATATATACAAACTCCAAACTGAGACTATCGGAGCACGGCCGTTCTCAGGACGTAATTACCTAATCTAATAAAAGGTTTGCATTTGCCAAATTATCAAAGATATATTGCATGTCCTTTATTGCACCTTATTTTCTGGTTCCTTCGCTAACAAATCGTACAAGAATGCACCCTGCGCCGTGATATCCGTGGCTAAAGCACGAGCTTGTTTGATTTCTCCGATCTGAAACGAATCCGAGAGTTGGTAATTAGTATAAAAAATCGATAAAAGTAAGTTTATATTGTTATATATGATATCATATATGTGTCATTAAATGTAGCTTCGGTCGTTATATTTAACAGCCATTTTCAACGCACCACAAGTTCAATAAGAGAGAGAGAGAACTCAATTGTAACTTAATCCTCGCCCGTAGATGCCAAATGTGTTACGCCCTTATTAAATGCATAGCCTATATTATCAGGGTGAAGATACAAATATGTATTTTACTATTGTTATTGCTTAATTAACACTTATAGTCAGTGTACAAAAATATTTACCCTGTTGGAAACATCGTACACCAGAGGACTGGCGTCGACTTGCTGGTCGTCGGCGGCGGGCGACGCCAGCGCCGCGCGCAACAAGTTGGCCACTTTGAGCAGCTCGCGGACCGCCCACCCATCCGCCCCGTATATCTTCTTGCCGTTCAGCTTTAGGTTGGCTCTTGAATGCTGTAGGGAGGGATGATTTCCGAGTAACATTAGTACAATGTGAATAATGTATTAGTCTAGTAAAGTAATATTGAATGTTGTGAAAAATAATTAAATTCAAATGATAGGTTTTTAAATATTTATTTAAAGTAATTATTTGCATTGAAATCCTGGAGGGGCATTGCAAATACGGAAAATGAGCTAAAAGAGAAGCTTCAACTATTCAATAAATTCCAGTTACATTTTCAATCATTTCTCTTGAAATGACTAATATTCTTGCCGCTAACCACTACCCTTCTCTTACAATAACAGTTACGACAATAGTCAATTATGTTAACGCCAATAATTTATAGAGAATTCAGTTTCCCAAGCGAGACACTTGATCACTCAACTTGTAAATTTGACAAACTTATCTACACTTTTCAATAAAAAATAGAGTTGTGTGCCTTTTGTCGAAGTATCGGTTTACTGCTGTACACAACAAACGCACAGCCGTATTTCGGGATTCGCATGCGTAACGGAGTGAGGGAAAGATTACATGCTCCTTCACCACCCCGTAGTGCGAGACGTATACACAAGAAGACAAACCCTTACATTATTCTCACACACTACAAGTAGTTACTCACAAACAGTTCAACAGCATGCGTGACCATGGCCACGCGTTGCTCCACGGTGGCGTGTCCGCCGGCCAGCGCCGCGTCGGGCTCGAGGCGCGCCGCCAGCCAGCGCAGGCAACTCTCCACCAGCTCCCAGTTCGGGGATCGGAAACTCTCCAGCGATATCGCCTGGGGAAATCCCAGGGCGCGCATCGCTTCGCTGAAATCTTAAGGAAGAGTCTGCCTTCAATAACTTTGAGACAAAGATATTTCTTGCAATGCCACAAAACCCTGCTATAACCTGATTTGAAGTTTGATAAGGGAGAAGATATTCTACTAATCCCATGGGATAAAGGAACACATATTCATTTTCTGGCTTTAGATAGGAGTTCCACTTTAACTTTGAAATCGTCCTATGCCGGGCGGTGACGTAGTTGCATGGTCTGCGGTCTGCGGGCATCGATAAACCCTCCTTTCCCAAACAATTCTCTCAGTGGGTACACTTTCACCGGTGTTGTTCGCTGTAGTGTGGCAGCGGTACAGCCTCAGGGGTTCAGTCCTATCTGACATTGACTACGAGCATTGGCCACTTACCGTGGAGAATACCGTATGCTTATTTAGTGCGTTAATAATTATAATAAGAAAACGTTGATGGCAGAATTTTGGTTCGCATTTGTTGCAATAGCTGTTGTCTTTTAGTGGTAAATGGTAGTAGTAATGCTTGTACAAAATAGCAGCAATGTTTGTACTTATATTTTTATCATAAGTAGATAAATATTTTAGTTTCAATACTTACTCCTCAAATCTCTGTAGGACATTTTAGAGCAAAACAGCAAAATATATAAGGCAAATGTAGAAATTTTTCCTTTAATAAAACTTGAACCTTTTCGTGTATTTGTATGGTTTAATCGTTGCTATGACAACTAAGGCCAAACAAAGAACGCAGAGTATATAAGGACATAATATTTATTGAAATAAGGAAAGGAAGTATCATCTAAATATTATCTATTTATCTACTACATTTTTTTTAACATTTATGCATAATTTTACCATAGACATTTTTAGATACGCTACACATTTCTTATCTGTGGATTTTACAGAAGTAGAAGGTAAGAAGAATTTGTGTATGAAATATTTAATATATTATGCTTTACATTCTCTGCCCCACTACTTGCAGCCTAAAAACAAAAAAAAACACTAGATTATAATAACAGTTTATTATCTAAAACACTAATATTTAATTTAATTTCACAATCTTTTCCCATCGTTTTGTTAATTGGGCATATATTACAGTTTTCAGACAATAGGAAAATGTCATAACAATTATTCTTATTGTTGCAAAACTGTAAAATAAATGCATTATTTTGGAAAATACACTTTTATAAATTTTACCTTACATAACAACATCGTATTTTCACTAAAATTTAAGGAATATTAATTCATACAATTAGGTAAAAGTGTATTTCTAAAATATAACATTTATTCTGTCCTAGAATCAAAAATTACTAAGTGACACAAACATCATTTATCCAAGTCTGCACTTTAATTTCAACTAAGATAAGGAAATACACTGACTGCATCGACCATAATATGGAGGAGCATTTTAGGTACATAAAACTGATAGTCCTATATTACTGCTATTTTCTTTAGATAAACCATGTTTATGAAAGTTTACTCCTTGTTTATACAATCTTAAATACTACCCTTCATTGTGGCACTTAATAATTTAAAATCCGTTCAACTTATATGCCCAATTAATGGAAAAATCATAAGTCCACGACAGTGGGCGACCGCTTGAGCTCGCGGCGGTGCGCCGCCTCGCGCTTCACCGCCACGCGGAGACGAGACGCCTTCAGGTGCCTGTAATGAAACAATTCATTTTAAAGCCTTCCATTCATGAAATTCACATCAAAGTCTTCCATTTCGAAACAACTGCTTGACCTTGATTAAAAAGGTGGTAAAAGGCTTGGTGTATAGTATGGAAGACACACATATCCAAGCAACATAATTATGTGACCAAACTCGGGTAAGAGTCTTATCTTATCTGCAGTTGATTACAGGGATTTAGATGGCAGTAGTCACTTGAAAGAAAATGGACTACATGCACATTTCCTACTTCAATACTAAAAACAATAAGTACACTACTTTTAAGTCACTCATTCTCATCCCTACAAGTGTGTAAGGATGAGAATGAGTGACTTAAAAGTAGTGTACTTATAAACATTATACAAACAACATACCGTCAAAAAGAAATTTCATTTATATCTCATTTTGTATGTTGTTTTAATACCTCTGTCTAATCTTCTCTTCAGTTTCAGGTGACGGTTGGCGCGTAGTGACGGCAGCATCTCTGATCATGTTTCTCAGCTTCTGCATGCAGTCAGCCAGATTGAGCTGTTGGGATCTGGTTGTGTCTGAACGGATTACCAGATATCCCTCCTTGGTTAGCTTCTTCCCGTGCTGTGGAGATAGTAAATAGAGTAATAACTGACATGTGTTATATCTACCTCAATTTGGAGAAACGTAAGTATTTTTCCTATAATTTACGACTATTTATGCTAATGTTGTAAGCATCTAAACCAATTTCAGTAAGCCTTTAATGTTTGTGTGCCAAGCTTTATTAGGTATAAATCGTAGGTATTATAATGATATAACATTATTTTATAATTAAATTATTTTTGTGCATTAGTAATAAATATTTACTGGAATCCATTTTTTTTAAACATGTATCACTTGGTACTATAGCACTGAGAACAAGGATAGCTAATTAGAACCCAAATCAAAAGTTTTCTTAAAGATTGAATTAGCAAAGAAGCATACCATCCACATGATGTTATTGATATCATGACTTATTGATATCAGGATGAACTAAAACCAAATTCTTACCAGCTCCATCATTTTGTCTCTAATGTCACGATGTATCCAGGTGGCATCATTTAGTTTGAACCTCATATCCACTTTAGTATGCACCTGAAAGAATTAGAATCAGTTTGCTAAATTCAAGGGAAAAATGCAAGAATAAAAATCATTGAAGTAAACATTATCAAGCCCAAATAATCTTTAAAATTTGACAGCAAAAACAAAATATCATTGATACTCAGGCTCGAATATTGTATAAAATTTGATTGGTAAAAAAAGGCCTCCTGTTAGAATTTTCTTGCCCCAAAATGTTCCAAGTTATTTTTAATGTGCTAAATAATGGTTCTAAATCTTTATTTTATAAAAATAAATGTAAAAAGATATTATTCAATAACATACACACATCTGAGTTCTGACATAAGAAATAAACATTTGAAGATGTTATCTTCAAATGTTTATTTCTTATGTTCAAATGTTTATACAAAAATTAAATATTTTTGTACCTTGTTGACATTTTGGCCTCCAGGGCCAGAGCTGGCACTGTAAGTTATTTCTAATTTCTCAATCGGTATAAAGCCAGAGAACTTTTCATTTGGATCTGGAACCTGAAAACCATTAATTGGAACCATTAGGTAAGTTTTACTTAAAGCTTATAAGTAAATTAAAATTTATTATGATTATTTTGGTAGCAGCAACTGCCATATAATGTGATATGACAGAAATACAGCCTTTGTCTTATTTTTATTATCATGATTTACAAATTTAATAAGCTATTTTGGTTAAATGATTTATTCGGCGAACTGCGTGGCAGAGCAGTCACCATTCCAGTCTGATGCGCAGTGGATTCCAGGTTCAATCCCCGGCAAGTCAGACTTCTGACTGTTGAATTAAGATGTCCGTTCTGGTTCTGAGTGTTTGTGTATTCATCTTTGTGTGTTTCCAAGGCAACCACAATAAAGGAGAAAATCTTAGTATGGGGGTTATGAGCGTAGAAAGTGTCTATTTTATCATAAACCATGTTTTATCAATCTAAAACTTTTCATTTTTCATTAAAAACCATGATTACACTTGCTACATAAATTTTCAACGGGTGTAAATGTCTGTGTTTTTACTAACGTAAAACATCTGCATGAAGTGCATGAGAGTAATCAATAATTTACTTCATGTTATCCATTTTTTCAAATATTTCTGAAGTAGCAAACAAAGGAGCAACAAAAAAATAAGTTATCTGATAGTCAATACTATTAGTCTTATCTCAGATTGTTTAGACATGTTGCATTTTTCTAGAGTAAGTTGGGAAGTCTAAAAACATATGTCTTCATTCTGCTCTTTTAACCAGAATACATATGCACTTAACAGTAGATAAGGCAGAAACTAGGGATGTTACGGAGCTTCGACTCCGACTCCGATAAGTCGGAACTTCCGATTGCTATTACACCTTCGGTTCCAAAACTTTTATATCGGAGGTTTAAAGTTTACCGAGAACAGATAAAAATGTATTTCTATATTAGCGATACTTTATTGTGTTGGAAAGTAAATAGAAATATTAAATTCCAGCCCCTTAAACAAATTTCTCGCATAATTTGAAGAAGATGACCTAAAAGGGGTATTATTTAAAAAAAATATTAAAATTAACACTAAATACACATTAAAACTATTACTTAACGTTTAATCTACATTGTTAATAAATAAAAT
>DWNE01004545.1:0-15028 GCA_018249875.1 Cecropterus toxeus
GTTCGATCCCCGGCCAGACAGAAATGTAAATGATGAGTTTAGATTTCTGTTCTGGGTCTGGGTGTTTGTGTATTCGTTTTTGTGTGTCCATGACACCCACGACGCAGGAGAACATCCTACTGTGGGGCTATGAGTGTCGAAAGCGTTTATGTTTATGTTTAATGCAAGTAATTGAACAAGAGTTTTAAAGTTTTGAGCTTTAAAATGAACGTAACATTTTTTCAGATGGAAGTCTTACTATGTATCTCCAACCAGTACGGAGCAAGTCAGAGACCTAGCTGCTATGGCTCCTCAATTTGACCTGGACTTCATCTCTAAACTCCGAGTGAATCATCGAGGAGTGGTTCTGGTGAAGCCACAGTACCAAGCTGGGTTCTCTAAGGTCTTAGTGGAGAAGAACATTAACTTCAGAGTCAATGATGCTGATGTGAAAACGTAAGTACTAATAGAAACTTTTGTCTCATGTTGCCGATAAATTAAAACGTTCGATTCTAATTCTTAGGCAAACACAATGCACCATTTCCTCGTGGTATTTATAATTATTTAAAAAGCACTTAACACTATGTTATTAGGGCGAATAGGTGTGAAGGTGGTGCTTCTTGTGTCGAACCACAAAGGGTCTACCTTCTGAGCAATGCTAATTGCAACTGACCACATAATAACCTTCTCAAGCATATTTTTATAATTTGGAAGAAGCCAATAAGCAAACAGTCCACCTGCTGGTAAGTGGTCACTGCCACGCATGGACATGTGTAAGCAACTTCATACGGAACAGAGATTCCATCTGAAGTCAGTCATGATGGGTTGATACTCACGAGGACTTGGTTTCCTCATGTGAGCTGAAAACTACACTCTTCCACGAAAATGCAAGAACTGCTTCGCGCAAGAAATAGGTGTGGCGGTGGTACCTCAGCGGTCGAATCTAACTTTTACTTCTACCACCTACTAAGCTCTGGTTAACACTAAACACTGCTATCATTAGGGTAAAATAGGCAAGGCGGTGGCACTTCCACTACACTGATTATGCCAACTAGTATAATTGTAATTTAGTAGTAAACCGTCACAAAGACTGTTAATTACGAAATGTTAGATACTTACAGATAGTACATATGTGGACATTTAAATTACTTTGGAGATACCTCCATTTGCTACATGAAAATGTATACATAATTCTGGCCCAGTCATTAAATTGAAATATTATTAATATTACCGGAATTAATTCACGAATTCATTGCCTATAACCATGATGATTGATATTCATTTCAATATCTGGATTCAATTTACATAATTGGTAGTAACAATCACATTATAATAGGTTTATCATTTACATTTCATTATTAGTTAAAATGTTTTAATATTTTCACGTAATATTTCAAGGTCCATTTGTGGTTAGGCTTCGGAAGCACCAACGCCACACCTATTTCTGCCTTTTTTTATAAATATGAAGTAGCAAACGAGCGAGCAGCCCACCTGATGGTAAGTGGTTACTGCCGCCCATGCACATTTGTAAGCAACTCCATATTGAACAGAGGTTCTATCTGAAGTCTACCACAGATGCGTTGTTATTCCTGAGGACTGAGATGGTTGACTCATATATATAATGAGCCGGCAACCACACCCTTCCACCTTGCGCCAGAACTGCTTCACGCTAGAAATAGGTGTGGCGGTGGTACTTCCCCGGTCGAACTACTTTGGTACTACCACCTGGCACCAAGTAATAGCAGTATTACGCGTTGCTGTGTTCTGTTAGGGTGTGGTGGAGACATACCTATCCGAGGACTTCCAATTTAGTCCTTTTGGGTAGCAACGCATTTGTGGCTAACCTTAGATAAGGCTTCGATCTTATTTGTGGCTGGATACAGATTTACATGGACGGCAGTGGCTACGGGCTAGCCATCAGTTGGATTATTACACTTCACTTTGGTTCACTTATATATGAGGCGACCATTCCCATTCTTAAGGAGTAGCAACGCATCTGTGATCGACTTTAGATAGAATCCCTGGTATATATAAAGTTGCTTACAGATGACCACTTACCATTAAGTGTACTTTTGATTGTTTACTATAATCTGGTAAACAAACATATGATACACACTTTGTCGGTCCTAATTGGATGAAAAGAAAACAGGAGTGATCCTTTCAATTTTTAGGGTTTATTTTATATCAAACATTCTCAAGACAAAAGAGTTATCTACTCGTACTGTAAATTTGATAATGTTCGATAATGATCTAATAATATGTCCGGTGACATGTCTAATCTAATCGATTATCTTGATACATTATGTGTTTCGAATAAATAAACATGAAATTAAAAATAATAATTCATAAGATTAGATTTTTATGATAAATTATATCTAAATAAATGATGTCTAAAGTCTATGTTCGGACTTATCATGTGCTATGTTGCCGTCGAAGATTTGAATTGCATTGCCTAAGAAACATATTTCTTCATTAAAAACTAAAATCAATTATATTTATTATTTTTTAACTGACTTCCTGAAGGGCAGACTACTACCTAAAGGGAAGTACTTGTATCATGATGTTAAAGTTTGTTTCCGCGAACCATTTGCAAAGGAAGCTTGAAGTTAAGCTAATTACTATTTTAACTAAATCTTTGTTAATTTCAGTCAATTGGACATTGATGATGAGCGAATGGAAAAACAAAAGGCAGAAGCTAGAACTAATGAAACAATGTCTTACGATAACTATCAAACCATCGAAGTGGTAAGTAACGGAGATTGTTCTAGCGATAACTAATCACACAGTCTCTGTAAGTGAACATCGTGAAAACACACAAGCATAAAAACAAACAGACAATATCTCAAAAGTATGATTTGGATCTAACAGATCCGAAGAATCGAAGCCTAAACGGCATGTCGGAGCGCTGTAACGTAAATAATAATAGCACACCATAAAGGCCGTGGTGATATTTTAAATTTAATTGAAGCTTATTTTCATACATAACTTCTTCATAATGACTTATCATATTCATTTCTTACACTTAATTAGAAAAATCTAATTTAACATATTAAAAAACTATAATTAGGTATTGATTTCGTAATATGGTCTATTGCACTATATCGCGAAATCAATACCTAACTATTACGTCACTATTGTATTTTACAACGACACTCATTTAATTACAAATAACGATTATTTTTAGATCGACAAATACCTACAGGATATTGCTGAAGAGTATAGCGACGTCGCAACATTGGTTGTACCTGCCGAATCCTTCGAAGGTCATCCCATCCAGTATCTTAAAATCTCCAGCAGCAACTTCGAGGACTCCTCAAAGCCTATCATCTTCATTAACAGTGGTATCAACGCTAGGGAATGGATTGGACCACCCACGGTTACATATACCATACACAAGTTGCTCGAAGACATCACTGAAGGGGAAGAAGATCTTTTAGAGAACTTTGATTGGATCCTCCTGCCTGTTGTTAACCCAGATGGATATAAATACACCAGAGTAGTAAGTAAGATTATTATTTTTACTGCCTCAAACGGAAATACAATATGTCAGTAGTAAGAATAACAATAGAATACACGCTTTTTGATGAAACTCTATCCTTGACGTTTTTAGTTTAAGCTTGTCATTTTGTCCAAAACATACGATACCTACTTATGAGTACAGATCAAAGTCCAGGTATGCTAGTACTTTATCCATAATGATCAGTAATACTAATTTAATTTTATCTTTCACAGCAACGTTTCTGGCATAAAAATCGTTCCACCGATCAACATGTCTTAAGCCGTTTTTGCCCGGGCGTCGACATCGACATGAATTTCGACTTCTTCTGGAATCAATACGGTACAAGCAACTATCCTTGCAATGACAACTTTGCTGGCGGTGAACCGTTCTCCGAAGTCGAGACCAGGGTCGTCCGTGACATCCTCTTGCAATACGAGAGACGTATAACCCTTTATATGTCTATGCATAGTTATGGAAGCTATATTTTGTATCCCTGGGGACATGATGGATCTCTCTCAGCTGGTGCGTTCGGTCTTCACACTGTTGCCATTAACATAGTTGACGCTATCCATGAGAAAGCACTAGATAATTTTAGGCCTTATCTCGTTGGCAACACAGTTTTAGTGACTAATACACCGACATCCGGTTCCTCTGAAGACTATGCTCACGATTTGGGTATTCCTCTAACTTATGATATTGAGTTGCCAGGTCTGGATCCGGGTGTCGATGGATTCCATCTCGCTCCAGAGTACATTCAGCAGGTTGTTGAAGAGACCTGGGCTGGGATTGTCGTCGGTGCTAGAAGGTCTGGTGAATTGTTCGGCTAGATGTCATTTGTTAATAGACTCGTGCATAATAAAGTTTTGTTAAGTATTCGTATACTGTTTGTATTTGTTTAATAAATATACCCGCCCGCCGTTACACAATAAAACTGATAATGGAGAAAAATAAAATACATATACATATAAGAGGGATTTATCCGTACAATTAACACGTTCTTTTGACGTTTTTATAAATAATCGTATGTAGCACATCGTGCGCGAGTCCGACTCGCACTTTGCCAGTTTTATTTATGTGTAATGAGGACATTTTTTTATATTACTTTTATTAATTACTCAATATATCAACAACCCTATATAAAATGTCAGAGTTTTTAGTATTCAGGACAACTAAATAGAAATCAAAACTACACATTAATGTTTCTTATATAAACCATCATCGTTTAAGCTTTTTAAGTCTACTACAGGATATAGGCCTCCCGGTTTTGGTCTGCAGGCCTAGCGTGCGTGTTGGTGACAGCAGTAGGTGTTACATAGTTAAGAGTGGGAGCTCAAACCGTCCAGACAAATGACTCCGGAAAGGACGGCGGCATATGTGGTCGCATGCCTTCGTAAAGAAGAGAAGGTTCGGTGAGCGCAAATGCTCACCACGGAAGAGCCTGAAAGGGGCATCGCGCTTGGAGGACTCCGGTTGCATTTATTTGGAGATCCCGGAGTCCTCCACACAGCGCTGAGGACGGTCACCAAGGGGGTGGTTTTAGTGCGGTAAAAATTCCACATAACGTTGCTCCCACGGAGTCGGGTACTTTTTTGAAGGTTTCCTCCTTGAAATAAAAAAAGCGTTACATGTGTAGACGCTGCTGTTCATAGTTTTTGATGTGTGACATATTTTTATATCAGCGCCATCTGTTATACATTTCTGGAACTATTAAGTATCGAACAAAACTAAGCGGGCTGCGGCGTTATTGTATATTGTATATTTGTAGGATTAAAGTAGCAAATGACCATACAATCCACCTGATGGTAAGTGACCACTGCCGCCCATCGACATCTGTAACAGGGGCTCTATTTGAAGTCAATAATAGATGCGTTGCTACTCTTGAGGACTAAGATGGTCGTCTTCTCTGAATATGAGCCGACGACCACACCTTTCCACCGAAACGCAGGAACTGCTTCACGCTGGAAATAGATGTCGCAGTGGCCTCCCAGTTCGAACTACACTTGTTCCACCACCTTTTACCACCATTCTATGTCCTGGATTTTGCTTTAGTTTATCTACGGGAACGGAGTGTTACTCATGGCCGATTTTAATCGGTATTCACTATCGGAACATTAGAAATTGTAAGCTTATCTATAAAAATATCTAAAGATATAGTAGAAGCTATCTACTACAGATACACGTATTAATCAACTGATAGACTTATACATAAACAAATCGGAGCATATCTCAGTTCTATCTCGTTTTACTAAGGTTAATATGATAGAAGCCAGTATATAGTACATATATATTAATGTTTAAAATTATTGTGTTATGATTTTAGTTAAATTGTTAACGATGAAGGCGATAGTGTTGTTGTGTTTAGTTCCAGCGATTTTCGCTAAACATGAACAATATGAGGGGTAAATATATTTTACTTTATTTGTTAGTTTTATAAAAATTATAATCTATAATTTTAATAAAATTAAATACATTCGAAAAATAGAACCGCTTGAAAAGGAATAACTGAAGATTAAATTAGATAAATTGTTATAAATTTCGAACACTCAACGTAAAAAAAAATAACTAGAAACATAATTAATTAGAAATGGAAAAAATAACTACATACTGCAATAATGAGGTATATCAAAATATTAATGAAATGTTACTAATACAACTGAAACTACAGAAAAAACTACAAAACTAAGTTTAACCCTTAAAGGGGGTTGAATCTAAAATCTTATAAAAGTGTTCTGACCCTCTGTAGTTTTTTGATTTGTTATTAGCTATAAATCAATTACCTTTAATTATAGATGGAGTTCATACTACGTGGAACCTTCAAATTTGGAGCAATTGAAAATTCTTGGCGCCATGGTGCCAGTATTTGATCTGGACTTCTTAGCTCATGCAACTATCGGCCGCGAGGGTGTTGTCCTGGTGAAGCCACAGTATCAGGACAGCTTCCTCCAGACCCTGGAGAAGGAAGGCATCAGCTATAGGGTCCACGTTGCAGATGTTAAAGGGTAATTTGGTTTATTAGAATGGTGTAGCAAACGAACATGCAGTTCACTCGATGATAAGTGGTCGCTGCCGCCCATGGTCATTTGTAAACGATTTCATATAGAACAGGTTGCTACTCCCGAGGCCTGAGATGGTCGCCTCATATAAAAGTGAGCCGGCAACCATACCCTTCTACCTGTGTGCAACTTTCCCATACAACAACCGTCCGATTATATCCGTCTTAGTCGATTTTCCCCTCTTAGAAGTCCGAAAAAAATAATGTTAACTTACATATTTCAAACACTAAATCACTGTCACCTTTCCAATTTTGTTATTATTTGTAATTAAGTGCTCATTACCTGTTTAATTGTCTATCGTTGATATTTTAAAGGAAATGTTCATTACTGTATAACATTTCGTCCAATTACATTAGCGCTCTATAAGCTTTTTTCAATGTAACAAATGATAATGCCTTTTTTTACACCATTGTTACATTCCATTGTGAGTTTTTCAGATTGATAACAATAATGAAACGATTCTATTTTATTTTGCTCATTTTTTGGAATGTTTTCCTTTTCTTCGTTTGACACAATATAAAACACCGGCCAAGTGCGAGTTCAAATCGCGAACGAAGAATTCCGTACCGTTATCTATACAAAACGGCAAAAACACTTTTGTCATATAGGAGCCCGCCCTCTTTAATTATTTATTTTATCCAGATTTTTTTCTTACTTTTTGTTATTGCGGCAACAGGAATACATTATCTGTAAATATTTCAATTGTCTAGCTATCACGGTTCATGTAATACGGCCCGGTGATAAACAGACGGATAGACGGACAGACAGACACTGGTGTCCTCGTAATAGGGTTCCGTTTTTAACGTTTGGGAATGGAACCCTAAAAATGATCTTAATTTTAAATTCCGTGTTAATGTTGTTTTGCTACATAATTATCATCAACTCGTCCTATCTCACTGCTAGTCTTACCAATTTAAATTAAATATTCATAGTTAAGACAGGACAAAGTCTGTCCCTCATAACTATTGGTGTAGGACTCGAGGTGGCGCGCGTGGTGTTCCTGCGCGCTCCTCAAAGATAATGGGATGGACAAACTCCACCTCCCAAACAGAGATAGGCCCAGACGTGGACAAACGCCATCGGGAGCGCGGACGGGTACTCTTAGCGTAACCGTGGTCAAGACAAAGGGGGTCTAGAGAAACACCTTGGGGTTGTAGCCGGTAGGAGTCCGGCACATCCTCTTAGTTGCACCCGCAACCGAGAGAAACCCATGAAGGGTTTTTCTACGAAAAAAAGGACAAAATTTGTCAATACAGCTAGTAAAAAATAAAAATCACTTTGTTACATAAAGTAACAAGTAGCTTAATGGAAAACCACTTGATTTAATAGAAGAGGTACTTACAAAATCAACTTAAAGTGTTTATACCAATAACTACTATATATACAATAGGGTACTTTACAGATAGAATTGTAAATAACTACTTGATTTGATTACCATACTTGTAACTGGTTATAGTACAGACTATAATCAGTATTCATCTATTATACGCAATAGTAAAATAATTACTATTGCGTGAAGAGAGATGAATACTGATTATAATCTGTAAAAGAAGGTGGAAAATTTTTTTTTTTAGGTGTACCACGCTTATTGCGTCAGAAGGTGGGTAATGTTTTGCGAGCGTATGTATTTATGTATGTTTGTTTGTATGTATGTCAATTTCTTTTGCACGCGCTACAGCCCAAACAGCTGGACGGATTATGACATATCATTAGAATCGTCTCAGTTTGCATAGTGACATAGGTTATATATTTTCTAAAAATGGCGTCTGGAAACAGAGGAAAAGGGACGATTTTTTTTTACTATTACGACAATATGGGTCTCAAATTAAAGCTTATAAATAGACCTATCTAAAATATTTATTGTAATACTTTTACTTGACTATTTTGACAAAAACTCATATAAGCGTTACACGAAATATATATCATTATAAACAAAAAAATTGTTTTTAGTAGTCGGCTTTTTTGTTTTAATTAACGATGTTCCTAGTTATATATAATACTTCATACCCGCCGCTTTGCCCACTTCAGTCATATTTATGACGGTCATGAGAATTCTATCTGTCAATCTAGGTCATAAAGTATCTCTGTGCTAAATTTCATCTAAATCGGACCAGTAATTTTTGTAGGAAAAAGTAACAAACACATATCCTCACAATCTTTTGAATTTATAATAATAGTAAGAAACTGTCCGAGAGCATTATCTTAACAACTCCAGTGTTAAAATAATGCTCTCAGCCAAGATTTTTAAACATGACTTTATCTTATCTATCCTTTATCCAATACATTGTAAATGTATTTCAAGGCAATTAGAATTCGATGATCAGCTCATAGAGACACGGAGACGAGTTGCAGCAGCAAAACACACTTACAGCATGCCGTATGATAACTACCAACCTATAGACGTGGTAAGATTTTCAAAGACACGTATTACTTTCTAAAGGCGATAAAACCTTTGTGGTTCGACTCTGGAAGCACCAGCACTACGCCCATTTGTAATAACAGCAGTAGGAAGTGTTGCTGTATCCCGGGAAGGGTGTGCTAAGGGAGACATCCGAGGCGTTCCAACTTAGTCACATGGTGTAGCAACGCACCTGTCCATCTCAGGTAGCAGTCTTATTTGGGTGAACTGTAACTTTGTCGTCAAAAGTGGCAGTATACATATGATCGCCTTCAGGTAGAACCCATGTTCTTTCTAAAGTACATTTAGGTTCATAGGCGTTAGTGACGATTCCTATCAGATCGACTGCATGCCTGTTTGCTGATCCTTATAAAAAATACATTATTTCAGATTGACCGTTACCTTGAAGATATTGCAAAGAATCACTCTGATATTGTGACTTTGGTTTCACCCGCGAATTCCTTCGAAGGCCATCCCATCAGGTATCTGAAGATCTCCAGCTCCAATTTCACGGATCTCTCTAAACCTGTCATCTTCATCGATGGTGGAATCCACGCTAGGGAGTGGATCTCCCCTCCAACTTTGATGTACGCTATTCACAAGCTGGTCGAAGATCTGTCTGAAAGAGATCTGGTAGAAAATTACGATTGGATTCTTCTGCCCATCGTGAATCCGGATGGATATAAATACACTTTCAAAAAGGTAATCTTTACATTTTTAATCATTTTTTTATATTTATCAGACTGGTCTCCATACCGGTGACATGCAATGGGTTTCGGATTCGATCCCTGGCCAAATATCTAATTGATGAATTTACATTTCTGTTCTGGTTCTTGATGATGATTTTGATCCGTTTTTGAATATGCTCTCCTTTTATTTTTCAGAGTCGTTTCTGGAGAAAAACGCGTTCAACTGACCAAGACCTTTTGGGCTATCTCTGTCCTGGTGTCGACGGGAACCGCAACTACAATTTCAACTGGAGAACTGTTGGTACCAGCTCAAATCCCTGCCACGATACCTTCGGTGGTAGCCGACCATTCTCCGAAATAGAAACTAGAGTCGTGGGTGAAATTCTCCAAGAACACCTTGATAGAATCACTTTATACCTCAGCATGCACAGCTACGGTAGTATGATCTTGTATCCATGGGGTCACGACGGTACTCCGTCACCCAACGAACCAGTTCTTGAAACTGTTGGAAATATAATGCGTGATGCTATTAAAAAGAAAGCACTTTCATACTTCCCTGCATATGCTGTTGGAAACTCCCTTCGTGTTATAGGCTACGGTGCTTCAGGTGGCTCGGATGACTACGCTCATTCCATCGGTGTGCCATTATCTTACACGATAGAGTTACCTGGACTTCAAGGTGGATATCAAGGGTTCCACCTGGATCCACAGTACATTCTCCAAGTTTGCGAGGAAACCTGGGAAGCTATTTCGGCTGGAGCGAGGAAATCTGCTGAGTTGTATGGCCAAAGAAAATAAAAATATAAATATTATTATAGAATATAATTATGTACATTGTTTGTTGTTGTTTTTTTTTACCTTAAGACATAATACCAGTATAACAAAGTGAATTGTTAAAGAGGGGTCAACATCTCAAAATAGGTAAATTAAGCCTCAATTTAGTTGTTAAATAATAAATAAAGTTATGTGTTGGATATGTCATCTTGGGCTTATTTTTTCATCTTTTTTATAATCAAGAAATATCAAACGAACGTTTATTCCAACTTATAGTCGATTACTCAGATGCGCTAGAAAAAGGCAAGGTACCATGCCCCGGTGGACTTATACCTGCAAAAACCAGGCGTCTGGCCATCTATTCTATACTATTTTAGATATATTTATGCATTTCCCATTTAAAACTGTTAAATTATTCCACATACTTAATTTATGTATACTTTTTATATATTTTTATGTTTAGGACCCATTATGAAATCACCAAATAGATTAAATACTTACAACTCAACAAATTTAAACGTTTGTGAAATATTTTAGGGTCATGCTCGGAGGACGCTCTGACAACAAGACTACTGACAGCTGACAATTAAGTTTGAACTCATCGTATTAGTAGGGCCATCATCGTTAATCCATTATTGAACCACTGCACAACACGGGATGCTTCTCAGAATCAGAAAGATTCACTCCATAGTCTAATGAGTTTGCGAAAAGGTAGACTTCTCATAACTTTGAGAATTCCTTTATTTAAGATGTGTAGATGTCTGCGGTGATAATTACTTTCTAAAATGAACAAAATTTTAGCAAAATCAATGATGATTGCCTGAGAATCGAATCTTGGACGCTCGATTAAGAAGCCGAGTTTACGCTATAATTACTGAAGGATCGGCGTTATAAATGTCATATGATAACATCACATTAGTAATGCCGATTCTTAAATTTCTACGAAGCTGTCATGTACAGTTGATACCGTCACCTTCACTTCTTTTTGCTCATCTCAACTTACTATTACAATAGTAATTACAAAAAACGAGAGAAAGATTTAAAAGAAAGAAAATATGTAATTTTATGTAACTGACTATTTTAATTGTAATTTAATGCTCACGAACCGCACTTTTTATTACTTTGCTGCCTATATTTCGACAAGCCACATACAGTTTCAGTTCATCATCTACTATTCAAATTTATGATCTGTGATGGTAAAAACTAAATCCAATTATTCCATCGACATCTTCAAACTTTCTGGCACAACCCTCGGCGTCTTCGAGAACGCGAATAGAATATTCAGAATTGGAAATTGATCCCGCACTGCGCCCCGAGTTTTCCAGGAATGACGGTGAATTCCAATTAAAACTGAAAGTTTACATGCACCCTGGTATTCCCCACTAAATATATATAAACGCTGCGACTGTCTGTTTATTGAAAAAATTCGCTGTGCAGAGTCAAGTCATTGGTCATTGGTTTTAAAGTAAGAAGGAAAATGTCTTCAGGATAGTGCGTGTTGTTGTTGATCTCCGAAGTCAAAGTATAAAGGATTCCTTTGTGATTCGACTTCGGAGGTGCTTGTTAGTCAGGTTAGAGTACAGTAAGGGTAAAGTAAGGGAGACTTATCCGAGGTGTTCTAACTTAGTACTAAGTGATAGCAATCCATCAGTAGGCAATCTTAAATAAGACTGATCTTTTCTGGGGTTACAGATGTCGATTGCTGGCAGTGGCCAATTGATGATTGACCATCAGATGGACTATATACCCGTGTAGCCTAATGGTTGAAACTTGCCCTTTCAATCGAGGGTCCGTACTGATTTTTCTACAATGATGTGCGTATTAGAAATTAATTATCACTACTTTAGGGTGAAGGGTAATATCGTGAGGAAACCTGCGCATCTTAGAGTGCTCTAAATAACAGGAGTTCTTTAAGGTGTGTAAAGTCTACTAATTTGCACTTGGCCAGAGCGGTGGACTATGGCCTATAACTCTCGAGAGAAGAGCTGTACCCAGCAGTTGGTTGATGATGATGGATTGTATACATAATATATGTATAAGAAAAGTAATAGACACACATTGCATAGGTACATGGTATGAAATGAACTCAAAATACATATGAATATAGGTTTTCACTATCATTACTGCCAACGATCGTAATCAACCAGATTGGACTGGAGTACTTCTTGTCATCAACATAAATTTCTTCTGCTTCTATTCCTGAGTCGCACCTAAATTGTTAAAAAATGTAGTTTCATAGTAAATATTTTTATCTAGATATATTGGCGTAGGACACGGGTACATTGACGTCAAGTCAATAAACATACGCCACTCGAGATGGGGTGTGTTCACTTCCCTTAAAGTGAAATTTTAAGTGCAGAGAAATATATGTTTACTTTATTTACTTGTGTAAACCCGAGCCGAGCCTGGAGCGAATCCTTGTTCAATAATATGCAAATGCCAATCGTTCTGTTTTGAATAATTTGGATATGCCGCTCTCGGTAATGCTACCGTGGAACAGGATTTGATTTGCACCTGGTTTATTGATCTACCTTCTTCTATATCCACGGTCGTCAAATAGCGGCCCGCGGTCTCTATTCGTGAGACCCGCCAGCATTTAACAACGGTGGCATTGTAATTATAGTATACAGTAGATTTTATTTCGATTATGATCGAGGTATGATTTTTTTCTTTTTGTTTTTGGTCGTCAAATTGAAGCTCGGCGAAAGTAGATGACTTGTTTTTTTATCGTCGATCAAAGGACAGTGGGGTATAGTGGACAAACGCCCTTAGAGTGCGGCCCGTCCGGAATTTCCCCACGGCCCTAAGTGGCCCATGGCAGAAAAAGTGTGACGAACGGTGTTCTATGTATATTGTAACCAACTACTTCTATTGTAGGGTTATGTTCGACCCCCGTGGTGGAGCGGTCACCATACCGGTCTGACACGCAGTGGGTTTCAGGTTCGATCTTCGGCCAGATAGACGTCTAGATGATAAATAATGTTTATTGTTCTGGGTCTGGGTGTTTGTGAATTCGTCTGTGTGTGTGTGTGAGATTTCACACAATCTTAGTATGGAGGTATGAGTGTAGAAAGCGTTATTTAATTCAAAGTATCACACGGTGAAAGTAAAAGAGTCCTGATGCGAAATTTGCTTACTGAAAGTATCAAAATTATGTTCGCATTTTCGGAAGCATCGTTAAAAATACTACCCTGGTATACCCCAGCTGCTTTAAAACGATTGGTTACTTACAATTTCAGCTCATTTATTTTAACGCTTTTTATGAGTTTTCATCAAAATACTAACATAAACTATGATAACATATTATTTTTTGCTTTCATTTGATACCCATTAGTAATAATTAAAAATTCAGACCTTCCGTCTTTTTCCTATTTACAGGGCGTCTGTAATTCATTGTTATTTAATTAAATATATATCGTATATCACTATCGAAATAGAACGATTCAATTTATGTGTCATATTATGTCACAATCTGTCAAACGGTTTGGGCTGTTACGCATGCCAAATAAATTGACATACGAACATATACGGAAAAATAACACCCACGTCCTAACGCAGGCGGTTAACTTGTTTTCAAGGGTTTATGAAATCTATGAATGCGTACATTGCCAGCGCAGTGCGCAGACTTTGGCCAAACCTATCTCAACGTCAATCCATCATTGTACCACTGCTGGGCATGGATCTTCTCTCAGAATGAGAGAGTTACAGGCCATAGTCCACCGCGCTAGCCAAGTCCGAATTGGTAGACTTCACACACCTTTGAGAAATCTTTTTAGAGAACTCTCATTGTGCAGGATCCGATCAGGATTGTGTCTCATCCACACGATGTTTTCCTTCACCATAAAGCAGTGATAATTGATTTCTAATACGCACATCATTTTAGAAAAATCAGTGGTGCCTGGGATTTGAAACTCGGACCCTCGATTGAGAGGCCGAGTTTCAAGCATTGGGCTATCTGATAGAGTCAAACCTATCTCACTCTGATAGAAGTCCAGTGATCAGTTGGATAGCAACGGATTGACGTTGACAATATGTTTATAGCAACCAAGCATTATTAACTGTTAGAACAATTTGCGAAATATTAGCGCGAAGAGCTAACAATAGTCGCCGCGACAATTAATCTCTAAGTGAAGTTGTCTCCTAGTTGCAATGTTGTGGCGTAGAACTTGCTACTTCTAAACTATAACTTGACTGTCATAATAACAATTGAGAACAAAGTTACAACTTCATCTACGTGTACCGTGAAATTCTAGAAAGTTCATAAAGGTAGTTTTCGAAAAGGTGAGTCGAAAGCAGTAAGAGTCATGGCTTGAAACGATAAAAATTTAAACTAGTGAAATCGTTCAAAACATTAAAACAAAAATCCGACAGCATATTAATTTGAAAGTTAAAAAAAAAATACTAAATAACATAACAATTATATCCGACTGCTTACAACGATTTTTGGTTCATAATGATATATGTTTATTTTAACGCTTATATGAGTTTTGTCAAAATAGCCGAGTAAAAGTATTACAATATTTTTGGATTGCTCTATTTACTTATGTCCATAGGCGACGGTGACTCCTTTCCATCAGGTAGCCCGTATGCCTTATCGTTAGGTTTAAGTATAAAAAATAAAAAAAAAAAAACTACC
>DWNE01004546.1:0-15028 GCA_018249875.1 Cecropterus toxeus
AATATTTAATTAATTGTCAAAGTGTAGCGTATCTTGCCAAACATGTTTAGTCAAATTTAAGGCAACATACTGGAGCTAGCCTTTTATTGCCCATGTAATAAACAAGATGGTTAAAAAAATACAATATATTATATAGAAAAAAGACAACCCCGCTGAGTTTCTTGCCGGATCTCCTCAGTTGAGGTCATTTTCCGATCCGGTGTAGTGTAAGAAAAAATACTGTTAATGACAATTTGTAAGTGCCCCCGTAGGCCTATACAAAATAAAGATATTTCATTTCATTTCATTAAATAGTATTTAATAAATATGTAGCCTATAGTATAGGTTACATAATTATTAAATACTAGCTGAAATATAGATCCTATATCACTCCCACAATGAAATCGAATTTAACAGCTTCTCATATGATAAAATCCATCTAGCCGTCTAAGCTGTAGCGCGAGCCAAAGAATCAGATATACATATACAATATATACACTTAAAAACAGTACCAAGGAGGGTACTGTTTTTTTAAGTATAATGTAGTCTAGTAAAAGGTTACTGACAAATAAACAAAGTTTTATTCCCCAATTCTAAAATAAGAAAACACACGGAACGAATTTCGTATTGCACATTAAATGTATCTGATATACCAATATAAAACAATGTTTCTAATGCTTTAAATAATAAGCTCAAAAAACTGTGTTTACATTCAGTGTTAATGTTAATCTTTTTAGATAATCAAAATAAAGGTTTTTCCCATATGTACTCTTTTTCAAAGCAATAACGACCCAGTCACAAACCGTACATTGAGACGTTGCCTTTATCCATAACATCGAACAATAGAATCTAAAGCTCCATCCGAGCATTTAAAAGAAACAAGTAGGTACCGCATTCTAAGGTCTCATCCACTCCACTCGTACATGGCGACGTCATTGTAAAACCGCGGTCCAGAATAGGTACGGAGCGAAATGCGAGGTGGAATCTGAATAACAAGAGGCAAGGTAGTGCTCCGGGTCGAGCGGTGACAGAGGCAAGTACCCGCTAATTGCCACTTCAGCGCCAATTACGAGACGATACGCCTCGCGAAATGCGGTGTGCACACCGTGACAGGAGGAGCGGGAGCGGACGCGGTTTTATTTACATTGTAGAAGTAAACGAGCCTGCAGTACATCCAATAGTGCGATAAGTGATGCGTTGCTATTATTGTAGATTAAGTTTGAACGCTTCAAATACACCTGCCACGAATTTTCTAGCCAACCAGGTTTGACTACTAGGGAATATCATCAGACATTAAGTTTGCCATATTGAAGTTTTAGTTTATAGAATGACAATAAAAATAAGCTTTAAAACCCTTGAATCGTAAATCGTAATAGCGTAATGTACAAAGTCTTGTTGTGTTGTATATAAAGTGAAAGAATCATATTGTTTTACACATTTTACTCATTAACTATAAATATTGATAGAACCACGTGGTTCAGAGCCGATGGCACCAGTTTCATAAATTTCTGCCTAAAATAATAATAATAACGTTTATTTCAGACGTTGGTACTTACATTTTGATGAATGTATAGGAGAAAACGTAAACAATGACTGTTTTTAGGAAAAGTGATAAATTTGTACTAGAGACATAATTATATTTCCGTTCCTGTAGTTCCCGGTCAGTCGTAAGAGGCGACTAAGAGGGGCTGCCTGGGTTGCTGACGGCAAGAGTGGGAGCTCGAACCATCCAGTCAGGCGACCTCGGGAAGGTCGGCAGTATGTGGGCTCAGTAGCTTACCTGGGAGGAACCCGATTGAACAATGCGCTTAGAGGACTCCGGTTGCATTTCTTTGGAGATCCCGGAGTCCTCATCGCCGAGGACGGCAACCGGGGGGTCGTAGTGCGGTAAAAATCCCACATAACCTGGCGTCGCTCCCACGACGTCAGGTACCTTTTGACGATTTTCCCCTCGAGAACAAAAAATAGGACATATATGTTAGACGCTTCCGCTCTCGCTTCCCACTATACCGTAGCCCCGACGCTGAAGTGTGACGCAGTTTCGTCGGCGACGAATGGAGAGCGAGCAAATGTGAAACGGTCGGAACACTCGAGCGGAGCGCGGATTACGAATCGTGCAGCGCTCTTGACGCAAACGAGTGTAGCTAACAAAAGATGTCGTTACCTACGCCGAGTACATACACGAACGAGCACCCTATGAGCCCGCCACTTGAGGAAATTCCAAACTTATGTTATATACGGGCCCGTGTGTAGCGCACACATTTTTGCGCGGAACCTCTTCATATTTTTACTCGACTTGAAAAACACGACAGGCTAGCTAGCCTGTCGTGTTTTTCAAGTAGGGTAAAAATTCCCGCAGCTACGTTCGCTTTAATCGTGTGTAAGTGTATCACAAATGATCATAAACTATCTGTGTGCCAAGTATCGACAAAAACGGACTAGTAGTTTTTGCGTGACAGAGTAAATAAACATACACCAACACAAACGTTCGCTTTTCTAACCGACTTCAAAAATTAGGAGATTCTCAATTCGACTGTATTTTTTTTCTGAAGTCACCGCTCATATACATACGCGTACGACATAGATTCGTCGCTGTAATCTAATAAAACTGCATCCAAATGAAACAAGTAGTAGGTTTTGCACAAACAAATGTCTACTGCAGCGCCACTTGGTGAGTTTTCATCGTAAGACATATAAAACAACATGCACTAATAAAGCCAGAACCCATCACTAAGAACCACATCTACTTCACACATACACACACATCGGACTTGTAGTTTTGGAAAAAACCGCAACATGATTTGGACAAACATACTCCCACCCAAACGCGTATACCGTCTCCGTACCGACGCGGGTAATGCTCTCTCCTGTGTCGTGGGTGCCATGGAACCATGGAACCATGGAACCATGGAACACCCAGAACCATAACAGAAATCAAACACATCATTAAAATTTCTGTCTGGCCGGGGATTAAAACCGGGACCCACTGCATGTCAGATCGGTAAGGTGACCGCTCCGCCACGCGGTTCGTCTGAATGAGCCAAGTTCAGCTTGTTCTTGTGTAACATCAACACTTATTGCGGTTACGAATAGGCATGATGCACGCATGCCTTACGAGGTGAATATTAACAAAAACCTCCATTAGGGGAAGCCCATGTTAAACAGTGGACCTCAAAGGGATAATGGATGGAAAGCTAAAATGGATATTTGGTCCCACTGCTGGACTGGGGTCTTCTCTCAGAGAGTTTTAGGCCATAGTCCACCGTGTTGGCCAAGTCGCTGGTGAATTGGTAGACTTCACACACCTTTGAGATCTCTTTTTTTAGAGAACTCTCAGATTTGCAAACCTGCGCATCTGAGAGTTCTCCGCATGATGTTTTTCCTTCAGCGTAAAGCAGTGATAATTAATTTCTAATACGCACATTATTTTAGAAAATCAGTGGTGCCTGAGATTCGAACCTCCGACCTTCGATTGAGAGGCCGAGTTTCAACCATTAGGCTTTCACTGCTTTATGCTCTGCATTACATGATTAGACAATTATTTCTTGCCAGTATTTCAAAATACATGTCAAACATAGAGTTAGCCATAACAAGAGCGCAATAAATCCGAGTCGTAGAGCTGAAGAGACTACGAGTCACAATTATTCGCTTTTTAATTAGCGAATCGTACATACCATACATCTCGTATTACACGTATTTTTTCCTGTTCTGCTCATTAAGTAAACAGCTAAGCTAACGACGACGTTGAGGGAAAAATAAAATCATAAAGGACGACGTTCGCCGTCAAGTGCCTGCTCTAGAAAGTCGAAGTGAATTGTGCGTACCTACTCCAATACCGTTCATATTCTCAACATTATATCCATGGAAATAGGGTTTCCTATCTTCCTGGATGCTGTATATAGAGTGCACATGTTAATGTTCAGCTAGCACTTTGTGTTCGCCCCAGAGCACTCTTTCTGTGATGTATTTTAATACTGGATGACTTAGGTAGGATGGCGTAGGTATTTTTTTTACATTATTACTAACACGTTTGTTATGATATTGTACATAGAAGATGTTTTCTATATTATTTTTTTCATATCAGTAGACTTAGATTTGCATGGTGCTACTTATACTAATTGTGATACAAAAATTAGTTGGTTTGGTCGGTTTTAATAAAGAAAATACTGTATTACATTAGAAGATGTTAGTTTTTTTTTAGATTAGGAGACAAACTTATTTTTGATTATGAAAACGTAAATTTACACAACAATACTATTTATAAGAAGGTAATCAAAATAATGAAACTGGAGCCGTAAAATGATAAATAACTTAATACTGTAACTTTCTTTAACATGTAACTGATAGTTTAACAATTAAACTTTAACTAATGGTTAATGCGGGCGGAGCGAATCCGAATGAAATAGAGGAAGTTTATCACATATGTTGCTATATCTTAAGACTAATTTAGCGAGTCATAAGTACGAAGATACAGAACCGATGAATTTCTGTAATTACCCGACTGCGTCAGAGGGAGGGTAATGTTATTCGAGCGTATGTATGTATGTTTGTATGCCGCTTGGGCTGTAGCGTGCCAAAGAAATGGACGTACCATATCTTTGGCACGGTACAGCTCAAACGGCTTGAAGGATTGTGACGTATGACGTATCAGAATTTTTTCAGTTTGCAATGTGATATAGGCTACATAATAAAAAAACACGTCTACGAATAGAGGCAAAAGAGGGGGGAGGGACGACTTTTTTGTGATCGCGGCAATATGGATATGAACTAAAGCTAGTAAATATACCATTCTAAAAATATATGTATTATGATATTTTTACTGCACTAATTCGAGGAAATTTCACATAAATTATTAAATATGTATATGTGACATATCATTATGAACAAAAAAAATCGTTTATCGCACTCGAAGTTTTTGTTTTATATTTTCAACAATGTTACTAGTTAATCAGAAATAGGTAGAAAATTGCAAACGCGATGTGTGGTTTATGAAGGGTAGGTGTAGGACGGTGTCATCAGGGACAGGGCCGGTATCGATTGCCATCGGACCCTCCGCCCGACGCTACGTGAAGGTTCATCGCGCACTGTGCCCTTAGCACGAGTTTGTGTTACAAAACAATCACTGCTTACGTTCCTGTCCATCGTTACTTGGTATACCCGAAAACTTGGGGGTGCAGTATGCAGAAAACGTGCATTGGAATGTACGAGTGAAAATAAAAAACCGGTCAAGTGCGAATCTGACTCGCGCAAGGATTCCGTATCATTATCACATCTATATAGGTAAAACACGTTTGTTGTATAGGAACCTCCCTTAGATAGATTATTTTATTCTGTTTTTTGTATTTGTTGTTAAAGCGGTTACAAAAATAGATCATCTGTGAAAATTTTAACTCTCTAGGTATCACGGTTGAGATACAACCTGGTGACAGGCAGACGGATAGACGGATAGACGGCCAAACGGACAACGGAATCTTAGTTAAGATCATTGTTAGTTTTTGGTACGGAACCTTAACAATGATTATTTTGATGAAACGTAATAAACTCACTCGTACCAAGGGAACCGGCGCCCTTTGAACATTTACTATTAATTACAGAAGAGAAATATAATATAGTAAAGCGAGAATATGAAACCGTAAGGATGCCCACTTAATCAGGGACAGATTAATCATCATAGAGCCTAGTCTGTTGAAGCGAGACCCATGACATTTTGACTACGGCTTAACTATATGATGTATGATGTAAGCATTAATTAAGAAACTATTTTTATTCCACCTTTAAAGTTTTGCAGGTGGTAGAACCAACGTAGTTCGACCGGGGAAGTGCCACCGCCACACCTATTTCCAGCGTAAAGCAGTTTAATGTGTTTCGTTGGAAGGGTGTGGTTGCCGCCTCACTTTTATATGAGGCGACCATATCAGTCCTCGGGAGTAGCAACGCATCTGTGATCGACTTCATATAGAACCCCTGTCCTATATGAAGTTACTAACAGACGTCTATGGGCAGTTGTAACCACTTACCATCAGCTGGGCTGCACGCTCGTTTGCTACTTCAATGTAATATAAAAAAAAAACCTTTAAAGTGAAAAGGGGTTGCATGTTTGTTTTATATAGAAGTAGGTACGTTGCATGACTTTCTAACCTAACCTAACCTAACTAGAAGTTCTACATATTTCGCATCGGTATTTAGTGTGCCAAACTTAAATCTCTACTAAGCATTTGATATTCAATTATGAATTAATGTTTAGTCGTTAAAATAATAACAACCCCAGTATCCGCTGCTCCTTAATCGTCAAGGGGACGAATTAATTCCAGCAATTGATGGGCTTAGGGCCAAAACTCCGCTACGGAGTGAACCCCCAAACGGAATTCAATTATTGATACCTCCGACTGAGCCCGAAACGATTTTACTACGTACCGACCGACCCCATCACTTTATTACGAGTTAGGTACATTTGGTAGTACGAAACTATGTTTTCATAAGCGATATGATAGTTTTTTTTTATAAGAATGAAGTAGCAAACGAGCGTGCAGTCCACCTGAAGCTTGGATGGCTAGATGGTTGCTTCATATAGAACAGAGGTTCTATCTGAAGTCGATCACAGATGCGTTGCCGCTCTCAAGGACTAAGATGGTCGCCTATATAACATATACATATAAGTGAGCCGGCAACCACACCCTTCCAACAACACGCAAGAACTGCTTCCTAGAAATTGGTGTGGCGGTGGTACTTCCCTGGTCGAATTACATTGGTTCACCTGGTGAACTTACTTTTAAATTACTTATAAAAATAGATGATAGTACATCTGAAACAACGAAAAACGAAAGCGCCAAAAACCCAGCATCAGCTATGTAATTGCGGTGTCACTCCACAGTTACTTACTCTCACATTCCATCTTGGTGAAAGCTATGAGAAGTAGATTGTAGAATCGAGGAGGTGGTAGAAACAGGGCAGTTCGACCGGATAGATACCATCGCCACACCTATTTCTAGCGTGAAGCAATTCTTGCGTTTCGTTGGAAGGTTGTGGTTGCCGGCTCACTTACATATGACGCGATCATCTCAGTCCTCAGGAGTAGCAACTCATCTGTGATCGACTTGACATAGAACTTGTAGCTTACAGACGTCCATTAGTGGCAGTAACCACTATCAGGTGGACTGCATGCTTGTTTGCTGATCAGAGAAATCAGATGAGAAATAATTTTTTGCAAGAAATACTTAACAGTAAATGACTAGCTGTCCCCTCGGTTTCATCTGCTACTACTAAAAAACTAACAAATACCTATAGCCTTCTATCCTTAAGAAACGGACTATTCAACATAAAATAGTTTTTCAATTCGAACCTGTAGTACCTGAGATTAGAGCGTTCAATCAAACAAATAAACTCTTCAGCTCAATAGTAGTAGTTAATATTAGTAGAGAATTAGTATTTAAGTACACGTAAAGTAACTATAGTTTCCAAAAAGTACATTAAAGTAATTTTTATCTAGATAATATTTTCTAGTGTAACTAAAGGTGTTCGTTGACATTAAAAAAATCTATAATAACAAATTTTAAACATTCTAATAAACAACGATCATGATTATAATTATTATGATGAAATTTGTTAAAAAAACAAAAACCAAAAACCAAACCGACTTGTATGCAATCAAAATAAAAAATAAATCGCTTAGAAAATATTTCTGCTTCTAATGTCGTCCTCCTTTTGAAGTCGTTTAGGCAAAATGGCTGACCAATAGGTATAACAAGTAGCCCTTAAAACATTGCATTCTTTGGTTACAATTCACCGCCATAATATCACTTTCGGTATCGTGTTGCATATCCATTTCACATACGAGCTATTGCGTCGCACAATCGCGACACCGGAGGGTGTTACCCACACCCCTGTGTCAGCTACATACACCCTTACAAACTTAATATTACCTTATACAACACATCGTCGCGCTGAAATACGTCTTACGTCCGCGTAATAGAGGCGACGTATGCGACAAATTGATTCTCCCGCGCGTAAATTCACGTTGCGAGTGTGTACATAGAGGGCGCGCCCCTCGCTGTCACAGAACAAACATGGCGGCGGCTAACGAGGTTTTTGCGAGCGGCTCTCGTGAGCGATTTCGCGCCTAATTTGGACGTTGTACGCTGAGTGCATCGTGTTTTATTTTATTTAAATTTTCACGTGTACGCGCGAGGTAATTTTGTTGGGTACATTTCATCGACGATATCTACACTTTATTTTCGATGCTTCATGATGGGGTCCGTTGTATTTTACTGTCACGATCGGTGTACAATTTTGACACTTGTCGGTTTCGAAGTGTTTTAATCTTAACGGCCGGTTATGATGTGATCAAATAGAATTCATATGAGGTAGTTAGGTAAGATTTATAAATAACAAAGTACTCATCGTCTGAAATTCTGAAACAGCATACGTTTATGATAATTATAAACAAGATACAGAAGAATATAGTAGTAGGCAGAAAGACAATGAGAAAAAAGTTTGAAAAATATTTTTTAATATCATTTTGAACTTAATTTTGTTATTTGTGTTCTTTAATTTTGTTATTATCTCACACTCAAATTATGGGAGCGCATAGAAATAATGGTCCACCATCTCGTTGCTTCCACCACTTGAATTTCGAATATCGTCACTAAACTTATCATGCATATTATCAAAAACAATAATAAATTATTATTGAATCTAAAATCAAACGTGGATGCAAAATTTTAACTGAATCAGTCATTAGTGGTTCATATCTTCCTTGTAGAGTTTAACATACAAATGTGAAGACTAATATATTGCTAATATTAAAAAGGCGAAACTTTGTGAGCATACATACGAGTAGGTATGTATGTTTGTTAGTCTTGCACGCAAAAGTACTGGTTCGATTTCGCTGAAATTTAGCACACCGATAGTTTTATGACCGAAATATTTTTTTACCTTGGTTAAACCAAAGCGGGCGGATATGCGGGATTAAGCTAGTTCTTACGTACATTAATATATATCATAGATAAATTTTGCATCATTATAGTACTCAAATTCCCTACCATTCCTGTTATTTGGTTTGTCTGGATTAGTAAATACAGGAACAGATTTATTACCTGTATGTGCTTGGAATTTTAAGTCACTTCATCACATGAAATGATAATTAATTTCTAATACGCACATAACACTGCTGTCTTTGGGCCACTCGTTGAAGGATGAGGTTCTGTCCATCAACTGTAATCGTGGCGATCCTCCATGAAAATTAATGAAAATAAAATAATTTTTGCCATGAAAATGCAAAACGTGGCATGAATTTTCTCTGTGCCTTTTTATCAGACTGAAGTAGCAAACGACCATGCAGTTCACCTGATGGTAAGTGGTCACTGCGGCCCGTGGACCGCTGTAAACAACATCATATAGAACAGGGGTTCTATCCGAAGTCGATTACAGATGCGTTGCTTCTCCCGAGGACTAAGATGGTCGCCTCATATATGTGAGCCAGCAACCACACCTATCCACCGAACGCCAGAACTGCTTTACGCTAGAAATAGGTGTGGCGTAGGTACACTGGTTCTACCACCTGGTAAGTAAATAGATATTTCAAAATAAATAAACACTAATATCAAGAGATATATATTAACGGTCGGCTTCAGTAAACAGATAAAACCAACAACTGGTCACATAAACCAATACTGGCAGTGGCAGCGATATAAGGATTTCTATCCGGTATCACCAAATAATACCGAGGGCATATATTTCCCTATTTTCCCCACTACCTCATGTCGCATGGGTCGCTGTATTGGTTTAGCTTTGCTGTGCCGCGGGCCATACAGGCCACAAACGCAGCCATTTAGTGAAGGGTCTTGTCTCAATATACCACGCTACGGTATATGTTGCTATATTCTACATTGCTTAATAACATATGGATGCTTTAGTATCCACTAAACTTACGAAAACTTTCCGAAGAAAAATATGTCAAAATGCAAGGACATTTTTACAGATCTGCTCAAATCTTTAAATTAATCATCATTAGTTTTTGAAAGAAAACATTGTGAGGAAGCAACACGTGTAAGTGTTCTTAAAACAAGTTCTCAAAAGCGTGTGGAGTCTACTAATTCGCACTTGGCCAGCGCGGTGGAGTATGCCCTGAAAGTCTGAATCTGGTAGTAGACCCGTGCCTAGCAGTGGGACAATAATGGGTTAACGACTTGAATGTTATAGAAATGGTCACCTAGGAAAACAATTCTTATGTTTCTATTTAAAACATATAAACGAATGACTACTAAAACATTTTATTTCAATTCCTATTTATTAGTGAAATTTCGTTGCTTGCAACACTTGCAGTGATTTCGGTTTGTTCGATTTTTGCATATATTTTCGTTCGGGTAAATATAAAGATCTTTGAAATGATAATATAATATTACACGCTAAATTTAAAACTTTTATATTGTAGGATAACAATGTTAAGACAGAAAAAAAACCGCTAAAACATTTCGTGTAAATATGTGCTTTGCCAGAATGAATTTGGCAAAGCATATACATTTTATATATACTAAACGAAGTAACATTGTTCACATAATGCTCTCGGAAAAGCTTTTTAACACAATCTTACTGGGTGTTTTCCTGATATCAGTAGGACTTATTCCTTTAACGAGTCGTGCAAACATTAATTGTTCTATGTTATACTCATCTCATACTTAAACGACACAATTCAATGACCTAAAATATTCGATTAAACATATAAAGATAAATAATGGACAACTTTACAGAAATTGACTTATGCGGTAAATTGCTTTTTACTTTCTTGTTGTTAGTATTATAGTCGTGTAAATCTTAAAATACCTGTCTTACAAGGTGAAACTTTTATTTTAGATTTTGCTAGTACCTACCTATTTCAAGCTATGTTTATTTTACCCGACTGCGTCAGAAGGAAATTAAGCATATAGTCCTTTGAATTTCTACTTTCGATCGAAACTACATAAAAATATTCCTTATCAAAAACCTAGCTGAAGTATCTAGACTACGGGACATAAGAATAGCCATCTAAATAGTGCAAAATATCCAAAATAAAAGTAAAAGTTGCCAGGTGGTAGAACCGATGTAGTTCGACCGGGGAAGTACCATCGCCACACCTATTTCTAGCGTGAAGCAGTTCTTGCGTTTCGGTGGAAGGGTGTGGTTGCTGGATCACTTTCATTTGAGGCGACCATCTCAGTCCTCGGGAATGGCAACGCATCTGTGATAGACTTTATATAGAACCCCTCATACCATACCATCAGGTGGGCTGCTTGCTCGTTTGCTAGTTCATATTAATTAAAGTAAAATAAACAAATAAGTAGCCTAAAAGTTGATCAAGTAAATAACCTACATCCATGCGAATTTTCAATGTAAATTGGACCAGTGGTTCTTGTGTGATTGAGTAAAACAGAATCACACACCATCTCATTTTTAAATATTATCAAAAAATATATCCAACATCTCCAAGTCCTACACCAGTTGCACACATAAAAATTATTAAAGATGATCAGAAAATGAAAAAAAAATATATATACAACACTCGGGTTCTATACAGATCAAGATTTTTAATAACAAAAACCAACTTTCATTGAAAACGGAAGAAGCTGTCGAGATGTTGCAGGCCAATTTAAAACGACCTCATGATGCTAAGCGTCTACTTTCAAATAGGCCTGAATCGCAGTTTCAATTTTAACTCGGGGTAGTTCAAAATAATTTGGTGGCATCAACGAGTAATATCGACAAAGAGGTTCGTTAAAAAGAACATTTGGCTCTAACAAAACGTTATTAAATCTCATTTCGACGAGGATAAGGATGTTTTGAATGTTGTGCCCATTGTGTTACGAATTGTTTGGTACTTCGACGCCCATTCATTGAACTACCCATTTCAAAAAGCCACTATGCTGCCACTATCGAATGGAACATAATAGGCTTAAAATATCAAATATGTGCCATATATTCGAGAATAAAAGAGACCTGATGCGAAATTTGCATTTTGTGATAATAACAAAATTGAACGTATTTTGGGAAGTTTCCTGAAAAGCGCGGTTACTAATGGAAGTAACATTAATGTTAGGCCTTTTTAATTCGATGTACGCTAGACCACGATATAAAGAGTAATTTTAAGTATTTAACAATATTTTTTTGGAAAAATGAATAACGATCTCAGTTTGATATGACAAAGTTCTTAGGGGCGTAAGATACCGTAAAGGCATCGTGGGTGATCTTTTTTTATGTATTTGTTGAACAGTATTAAGGCAACACCGTTTTTTTTTAATTTGTATGTCATATAAAATGTTTGGTTTTTACAAATTGAGGGCTTATAAAATATACTAAAGAAAAATAAATATTTGTTCACTATGTCAGCTGAATAAAGGTTTATAAATAAAAAGTATATAAATGCTACCTAGTAGTATTAGTTTTTATTTACCTAAGAAAAAGTGATGAGCCCTCAATCAGTCAAGGGTAAAAATATTAAAACGCAGCAAACTATACCCTTTCAGATCCCTATAAACGCACAAAGACCGTAAATAACAAGGCTTTTTTATTTTATACCCTAGACGCACATGTTGATCGAATTGTACAAATAAAATCATTTTAATTGATGATCTATTTTGTGGCATTCACGTACTTAGCTTACAAAGTCGCACAATAGAAACATCGTTGCACTAAACCCAATGCGAACGGTTTCCAAACGATTTGCCGCGGGCGGTGATACAGAATGGGATGAAAATGTCAAAATACAATCTATGGTGACAATCTAAACTGCGACTGTGATAAACCAACAATTGGATTTACTAAATCCAACTCTATTACTTCCTGACAACAATGACGGTGAATCCAGAGACAAGTTTGTCAATACAGGCATATCAATCGTACAATAGGATTTATACGTAACACTAGAACTTGTTCATGGAGTTTTTTCGCAAATCGAGTTTAATCGAAAAGATTGAGCATCATCCTGCGACAATGGAGACTTGGCATTGAATGGCTCTTATGTTACAGTATTGTCGAAAGTAAAACAGGAAGACATTTTTACTTTTTTGAAATTTAAACTCGCTCTGCCGATAGAAAAGATAGGAATGCTCAGTTATAGTATTATAATTGTAGTAAATTTCCGTAAGATTGTGTGACAATCCACAAATAAAAATAAATGCCTTTTAAACTTTCATTGTATGAGCTAGCTACTCCAATAAGTATTAGAATCTCCGTAAATTCAAAAATATATTACTATAATTATACTTAATTACAAAATTGTATTTCAAAATCACAATGTTTACAGGTGACAATCGATCCAAACTACTCTGGACTTTACCAATAAATGAAATCCTCAATAAGCTCCAACAGGGACGCTTGCTATTTGATGCATGTCCTTATCAAATTAAAGTACAGTAGGTACAAGGTTTTATTAGGTAACTCCAGGCAATAAATATCATGCACCAGCTTACCTTGCAGTTCATGTGGACTTTGTATATTATATACTAGCTGGGCCACGCAGTTTCTCCCGCGTACGCAAGGAAAGCTGTCAAAAATAAAAATATTTTCCCGTTTTTGCAACATATTTCGTTACTGCTTCACTCTTTTTAGTCATAGCGTGGTGTTATATAGCCTAAAGTTTTCCTCGATAAATTTACTATTCAACACAAAAATATTTTTTTAATTTGAAGTAGACGTTCCTGAGATTAGACCGTTCAACCAAACAAACTCTAGATGAGGAAAAGTACCTCATCTACATAACATCTACACAAGTTCATTTAAATTAGACCACCAAAACGACTGCCAAATTTAAAGAGAAGATCTATTACAAATCCTTTCATGCCGGCAAATACTCGGCAACCTCCACTCGCCTCAGGGGATTTTTGGATTAAACTGTATTACCATTACTAAAAGCCGTTTCGATTGCATTGTCCCCTAGCTTTTGCCGTGCGTCCGCTTTGTTTGTGTTTGTCCAACTATTGTTCGAATCTCATTTTTTGTCGGAATCCTTTTTTCGAACTATTTTAAAAACATCACTTATTGTTATCTCAATGATGGCTGGTATTACAAAATAAGATTCTTTGCAATATCTTTTGTATTGTTAAGGTTTTCGATTATTGCTACTCATACATTCAAACATACTCATCACCTTAACAATGTTGTAAATTATTTATTCTTCTTACATCGTATTCTTCATTAAGGAAGGTCGTGTCCAGAATGAAAGTCCTTTAAAGTTGTTATAATTCGCCCCGATTCTCCTCGTATTGGATTTTAAAATATATCCAAAAAACTATCTTTGCAAACAAACGAGTCGTTAAATAAGATTAGAATTCAAGTAATGGTGCTAATGGTTTAGATACACTTATATTTGCGAAATTTGTGTTTAAATATAATCTTGTGAATTTTCACAAGTTCTGAATACTTTCACAATTTACAGGATGTCAAAGGCTACTCTTAAAAATATATGAACGATATTTCCTGTATACATAATAATGTCTGTATGATATTATTGAAAATGAGCCGTAACGTAATATATGTGTAAGTAAAAGAGTAATATAATTACACTCTGAACTAGGATTGCCAACCGTAGTAAAATACGTAGTATTGTACTATATTTCGGGTCTGCGTACTATATAGGTGCCTACTACTGAACATAAAATGCAAAAATGCTATATTTTCGACACCGAAATCTAACAGATAAATCCGTCAGAATAAGAAGCGTTCGTAAAATTTGGATTTGGAAAATTCAAATTTTACGTATGTATGTATGTATACTTAGCGTAGTAAAGGCCAAAAAAAGGCTGAGTAGGCTGGAACAATGTTCGGAACCGCACGATAATATCATAGCAACGTACGATGTACGATAGTACACTATAATCGTACGATAATTTTACATTGTCTGTTATAGGTGTAAAATATTTTGAAAAAAAAAAATGTCAAAATCGGTCCAATCTAACCACAACTTTCGATGTATCAAACATAAAAAAAAATACAGACCTTGAGAATCTCCTTTTTGGAAAAAACGGTATTGAGATAACATGTTGTGTTATTCATGATACAGTTATTCAGAGATGACGTTTTT
>DWNE01004547.1:0-15027 GCA_018249875.1 Cecropterus toxeus
CAGGAAGAGATGGACACATTTCGTTCGACAACGGATCAGGGAACATGCTACACAACCTCGAACCAAGATACAACGATATCGTACATTTGAATTGATCTGATGATAATAGCATACTGATGATGATTCATATTGATGATAATATTCATAATAATGATAATGATAAAATCAATTAAGTATATTATTTAATTACGTCGAAAATTGTAGAGGTGCGTTATGCTGTGATAGAACTGTGTGGCTAATGTTTTTGTGTGAAATATGCATTAAGGAAATCTTGTGTAAGTTGTTCAAACTTTTTTCTTTATAAAGTTGAAGGTGGTAGAACCCTTTGTGGTTCGATTCCAGAAGCACCACCGCCTCACCTACTTCTGGATAATAACAGCAGTGATAAGCTGTTGTACTTTGGTCTGAAGGGAGTAAGGGAGACATACTAATCCAGGGTATTTCAACTTAATCCTCAGGAGTAGCAATGTATATTTTAATCAGGTAAGACAGATCTTATCTGGGGTTAATTACAGACGTCCATGGGCGATAGGAGTCGCTTGCCATCAGGTGGACTGCATGATCATTTGCTACTTCACTTAAAAATAATAGAAAAAGCATGCAATCCACTTGGAAACAAATAAACACAACAAAGATATCTATAAGAATCTCCACATAAAACAGAAGTACTACGATAAGTCAAGCATAGGTTCGCGCCACTCCTGAGGACTAAAATGGTCGCCTCATATTAAAATCACAAGGCATCAACACCCTTTCAATAAAGCTAAGAAAGTGCTTCATATTCGAAATTGGTGTAGCGGAAGTATTTCCATGATCGAACCGTAGTGGTCCTATCATCTTGCTTACCAATATAGCAGGAAGCACCGCATCTGTATCTAAAGTCTACCGATCCGGACTTAGCTTGGTAGACTTCCATTCTTACTGTATGAGAAGCTTGATGCCCAGTAGTGAGCAACATTTTGTTGACAACAAATGCATCTATATCCAACCTCACTTGTATTGCCAGCTTAACTTGTAAATATAAATATTGTTTTTGTATCACTTACCTAAGAAAAGATAGTACCACACATAAAATAAATCAGTCACAATCAACTTCATTATTAAAACATTATATTGTTTAAACCATTTTAGTAAACAAATCCCAAATGTTAATTAATAAAATCAAACAAAACCCAATGATTACATTATTTAATGAATATGTTCTTATGCGGATATATCTTTTCTTTTGCGTATGATCAGATATAATCAAATTGATGATATGATTTATGATATTGATAATGATTATGTCAAAGTCATTCTTCGAGACTCAACGTTTTGAAGAACTGAACGTCATGTATAGATAAATGATCCCATACGTAGGATAAAATTAACTGTAACATGTATTTATTTACAAAGAAACATAGGGTCATTCAACATTTCCACATATACAAGATGCTTATAGATATACGGACACGTATCTTGCAGATTCCGGGTTCTTATAATACAAAGATTGTTTTAAGGACGATGATAATTTGATGATAATATTATATAATTGATAAATTATGTCTCAATCATAGTTTGAAAATCAAATCAGTTATTGTGAAGCAATCTGTGATCGCAGTTATGTTATCTTCTGAGTCTGGGTATTTGTGGAGATATCAATATCATACCTATGTATGATCATAATAGCTACACTAAAATACAACACAGTGGCGAGCTACAAATGGGAATCTTCAATATATTTTGAAAAAATTACAACGAACCAAAATTTTCTATAAATTCAAGAATATATTGAAAAAACAAAGAGATTATATGGTTCTGGGTGAAAAAAATAAGTTTTGAGACATAATCCATCGATGACACCTGTTGTGTAGGAAAATAATGATGATGATAATTTTATGGTTTCATGAATAATGATTATAATAATGAGGATGATGATAACAACAATAATGATAACCGTAACAATTATGATCATGCTCCACTCGAGCTACTGACTTTCTTTTTATCAACGAGAGGTATCGTCAATGACAGCATCGCCAATCCAATTTTTTGCAGCCCACTTTGCACCCCCTGTTGGAAAAATTGCAAATTAATATGTAAAAGCAATAACCTAATAAATACAATAATAATACATCAAAAAAATAAAGATCGTAAAATAGCAAGCAGACATGTGTAACTTTTATACATATAAAAAATCTGTGCCATATTTTTGCAACCGTAATAGTCAAAAAATAGTCAATGGATAGGCTGAATTTTACACACAATATTGACTTTCCAAATAAGAATGTTTTTATGTACTTTTTTCCGAAATTTTCATTAAATTCCCGATTTCTCGGGAAAAAATCAGCCTGAATCATAGCGAGACGAGGGCAGATGGTACTTCATATTGAATAATTGCTGAAATGGAGACTGTTATCATAAATCCAAATAAAAGTAAAAAACCACAACCATTTCATGTAATTTTGCACATTCGCTAAAGGTAAATAATATATGATTTAAAAATACCGAAACTTTAAAAGTTTTTTTTTTATAATTATATTAATATCTGTTTCAATAAAGTAATTTATTATTGGTGATCGTGTAAGGCTGACCAAAAACATATTATAATTATAACATCGATCAAACAGTTTAATCGAGTTGTGTGCTTGTACGATTTTAAGACGATCAAACGCGCAAACAGTCGGTCCAGTTGTTATCAATGTAATCAGTCATTGTATACATTTCGAAATGCATATGAACTAAGAAGGCTGAAATCTGAAATTTTTAACTGTAAAAGGGAACTAGAATTGTTTCTGTAAATTGTCGTCTAAGTTTTGCTACGTGCATTTTCTGCTATCTTGAAAGACATTGCTATATTGTTTTTTTTTACAATAACTCTGTTCTCCGTTAAGATACGAAAATTTTGATAGAATATTTTTGTCGCCTTTTTACGGTCTACAAATAAGGTTCTTTCCATTTTTCATCTATAGGTCATAATTATTGAGATACCGATCGAAAGATCCAAAAATATCGTTAACGAAATATTTTTTTTTGGCTATTTTCTTTTACCTGGTGACATTTATCGAAAAAATGTCTACCGTCGACGTATTGTCATAATATAACATGAGGTGCTACAAGTGATGATAACTCTTATCTTTCTTGTTTCAGTTTAAGCTTTTAGGGTTTATAAGAGTACTTAGCTAGTACGTAACTTTTATTTGATACGAAGTTTGTTATGATAATGACAAAATAGCAGTCACGGGATTCCTAGCAGATGTGAAACATCTTGTTCGTGCAAGTAATATGCATAAAAGAGAAGATTGCGGTGGAAACTAAATATATAGCAAAATGAAAATAACGCCATCTACGAGCAGTATCCCGTACTAAGTCGAACGGCCAGCGCAGCCCGCGTAGTTTCGTGCGACATTTAATAGTCCCGACAAAGTATAATAAATGATATAGATGTTTCACATCAAAAATAATAACCAGGCTTGATAACATTACCCTTCTTCGGATACATTCGGGTAAAACACTGTATTATCAACTCGTCACATTCGATAACGAGTACCTTCACGTCACAAGCCGGCACTACGAGAAAATTAAACCATGAGCTACCGTGACGGAAAGATCGTTGAAATAAGGCAAGAATTTTAATTTAGCGCTCGCTCGAACGTCAAAAATTTAATTTCATACACCTTCCGCGCATTACGGCGAATATTAGATGATCTTTCACTCGTTTTACTTTTAATGATAGTTGCTGGCTGGATGCCACCGGTGTCGGCCATTAAAAACACATTATGAAACATATCTCGAACGGGTTGTACTATATTATATGAATCAAATTTCTGTACGTTATCAAATTTTACATATTAAATAACAATTTAGCGTAGATTGACGAAATATTTCTTTTGAGCACTTATATATTTGGTGACCATATTAGTCCTCGACTTCATGTTTATTTTGACATATTATTGTAATTTTAAAAAATCCCCCTCCCCCTCCTCTTTTTATCCTAATTTCAGGCGCCATTTAAAAATATATTGTCTATGTCACTCTGCGAACAGAAATAATTCACAATCGTAAAAATAGACATACAAACATACAATCATACGCTCGAAAAATATTACCTTGCTTCTGAGGCAAGTAATCTGCATTGAACTACCATCTTACAAACTTCATTCTTACTTAGATTAATTATACTTATTAAATACTTATCACAGAACATGCACGCTCGTTACAAAAAAAATCCTTTTTTTCTAACTTCCACCCCTACAGATACTTTTTTCGTAATGCTTTCAAGAAAACCCATTCACACTCTTTGCATCACTAAGCAACAGTACACAATACTGAAAGAGAACGGAATTAAAGTGAACAAAGGAATGAACGAAAGGAATGTCTACAGATCTTCTCGCTCTATTCACTTACCTGATTAATACATTTTCTCTGGATCTGACAGAGATTACTTTCTACAAAAGAAGCTTAAAATGTTTATTCTGTAAAAGTCCTATCAATTTAATTGATCTGGAAGTGAAAGAAAGGTGTTTAAGTCTCATAATAAAATCTTGACTTACTTTTACACGACTCTAAAGTGAAGACACAGTTGTTGAGTAGTCCTCTCCTTTTAGAAGTCGTTTCGTCTATTTTTGCTCGTCAAATTACAGACAAAAACAGAGGTGTCAAAGATTATCTAGATTTCCTCAGATTTCAGAATTCAGCGATCCACTTTGTTGTACATCATTTATAGATCATCTGTAATCTAGAATAAAATGTTAAACTAAATTCAATTAACGTTATCTGAAATAATGAACAAAGTTATTTCAAACTAAATTCCAAAATAACTATAAATAACTTGTGTGAAACTAAAATTATTTTTTCCCTGATTTACCCGTAACATTATTTCCTTTTAACTATTTGTCATGATAATAAATCTATTATTAGAACTAGTCAAAGTTTATATAACAGCGGGAATAATAATTTATCGAACGAATTTATGATAAAACAATATTGTTAATAGCTAATTAAACTGTGTGGTGGTTAATTGAGTATGTAGGGTCGCAGCAAATAAATTTACCTTGTGAATAGTTCTTAAAAACAATTATAGTAACCTAGTTATTAGTTATTTGTTTTACTCTTCTCAGAAAACCCTTTTGATACCCATATCATAGAGTGGCATAAAAAATAATGCAATCTTGATGCGTTCGCCATATTGGATTTGGAATGACGTCACGAAGAAATTGTACATTGTCATTACACATCAAACAGTCGGCTTAATAAGTTGACGTCAACAGGATTACAATGTAACTGTAAAGTTTGACACATGCATACGACCTGACAAGGTAAGTTAAACCTTTGCCAGTGCTTCCAGATGCACTTGTCAGTACTCCCAGATGCACTTTAATTACAGTAAATCTACTGTATTTTCTAAACAACTAAAATACACCGTAATGGGTCATTACAGTATAGGTACAGTGAGAATTGTGAGCGAGGAATGACCTTTTTTTGGGCGTCAAATTGCATAAACCCAAGGGATGATTAGATTAGATGATGATTTGGTCGACCAAAAATTCTCTTCAAAATTATTTAAAACGTACTGTAATGTGGTACATACACATTTTGTATATAAGTACTGTATTTTTTATTGGAAAACTACTGTAATTATCACGATCTGGATGCATTGCACTTTGCAGACGAGTGTCGGCTAATAACTTCCCATGTCGTGTGACGCGTGTCGACATATAATAGCCCAATTCTTGCGACGGCTTGCATAGGTTTTATCGTTCAAAACGATGAAAAACGCATGGAAATTTAACAACGCAAACGTGCGACGTGAACATTTGTTCAGTGCTCGCTCCAATTCCAGTAATCCACAGCGACGCTCTACCGTAGAGCACCCTCGTCCATAAAGGGTTATATACTTGTAAAAATATAGTTTACCCACTAAGCCCACTACAACAATGTTCTTCAAAGTATGATGTTTCTTTAGTTTTTAGTTTTATAAAGGAATCGGAAACCGTCAGTGAAAAATGAATGACATACAATAAAAAATATATTAAAACAGTTTTAACGAAAGAGATTTGGCATCGTGTGCTTTAGGTACCAAATAACAGAATGAAATGAAGATACAATAAGTTGACGGTGTCTCAAATTTTTTTCACGTACTATGGGTTTTGAGGATCCGCGTGGCGGAGGGGTCACCATACCGGTCTAACACAGTGGGTCCCGGGTTCGATACCCGGCCAGACAGAAATGTGACCGACGAGTTTAGATTTCTGTTCTGGGTCTGGGTGTTACTGTATTCGTCTTTGTGTATCCATGGCACCTATGACACAGGAGAAAATCCTTCTGTGGGGCTATGAGTGTAGAAAGCGTTTAAGCATTTATGGGGTGGCGTCCTGAAAAAGTTTGAAGAACACTGCACGATAGTATCAGTATCTATGGCAGTAGATCACTTTGTGGTTCGTGTCCGGAAGCACCACCGCCACACCTACTTCTGCCTAGTAACAGCAATGTTACGTGCTACTGTGCTCTGGTCTGAAGGCCGAGTAAGGAACATACTTATCCGAGGCGTTCCAACTGTCCTCAGAAGTAGCTACGCATTTGTGGCTTACCTCATGTAAGACTTTTTTATAAGAACGAAGTAGCAAACGAGCATGCCGCCTACCTGATGGTAAGTAGTCTCTGCCGCCCATGGACATCTGTAAACAACTTCATATATGTAGAACAGGGGTTCTATCTGAAGTCGATCACAGACGCGTTGCTACTCCCGATGACTAAGATGGTCGCCTCATATATAAGTGAGCCGGAAACCACACCATTCCACTGAAACGCAAGAATGATTTAAAAAATCGTTCTTGCGTTCGTGAAAGATCGATTTAAAAAATCGATCTTTTTGGCTCGTAAGATCGATTCTTCGATTAATCTATCTCAGATCGCCATCCCTAGGCGGCAGTGGTCACTAACCATCAGATGGACGGCATGCTCATTTGCTTCTTAAATATTATAAAAAAAAACTGATTTTGATCATAGACGTAAGTGACTGTAATTACTAAATTAACTTAAACAACCATTAGTAGCATACTTAACTTTGTAAAAACAAGATAATGCTCAAACATTAGCTGAAAAATATGAAACAGTGTTATTGTAAGCAAATATTGTTAGTAGACCGATAACCATGTTTCCTTATAGTTTCCTATATTGTTTATGTTTAAAAGCAGTCGTGACTTCGCAGGTAAATAGGGCACGTGCAACCAGCTTATTTAAAACTAACGACACATTATAAGTAGGATTGCCACTTACTTACCCGACTGCGTCAGGACGAGGGCTATATTATTCTAGCATATTTTTTTTATAAAAATAAAGAAGCAAACGAATAATCCACCTGATGGTAAGTGGTTACTGTCACCCATGGACATCTGTTAGCAACTTCATATAGAAAAGAGATTCTATGTGAAGTCGATCACAGACGCGTTGCTACTCCCGAGGACTGAGATGGTCGCCTTATATAAGTGAGCCGGCAACCACACCCTTCACCAGAATTACGTGCGGCGGTGGTACTTCTCGACGGCCCACATAGCAAAGCGGTCACCATATTCGGTCACCATAGCGGCCACCGGATTCGATCTTCGGTAAGACAGAACAGAACTTTGAATAATGAATTTAGACTTCTGTTCTGGTCTTGCGGTCTACGTATTCTTATTACTCGGACGTATGTATGTATGTATGTTTTTTGTATGTAGGTATATCCATTTTTTTGGCACGCGTTACAACGCGAAAGGCTTTACGGATTGTGACATATGACATAGAATTTTCTCAGTTTGTAAAGTGACATAGGTTATATTATTTTTAAAAATGGTGTCTGCAAAATGGGAGGAGCGACGACTTCTTTTATTATCACGGCAATATGGATATCACATGAAAGTTAGTAAATAGACCATTCTAAAAATGTATATATTAATAATACTTTTAATTACTATTTTGACGAAAACACATATAAAGTGTTAAATTAAGTGTCTCATTATGAACAAAAAAAACATACAAAGCAGTCGGGTTTTTAACCGACTTCGTTGTTTTAATATATTTAACAATGATACTCCTTTGTATTAAGTGCTGTAGATTTGTTTGTGTAGTATTTGTGTGTGCACTCACGACATATCGGTAAAGTCTATTATAGGGCTATGAGTAAATCGTAATTATCTACTCCAGTCCAGACCTAAATCAGTATGTAGAGCTAAGTTCTATTAATACATTTAATCCGAACTATACAGGTGCTAAGTTGTTTATGTTGGAGCGATAGCGCTTTATAAACAGTACCGCGGGTGGGCTCTGTAGTTGCCGCAACTCTACACAGCCCAGTTAGGGATGTGAAAAAATAATCGTTTATTTTTTTAAGAATAAACGATTTTTATAAATCGATTTGTTGTACGCAAATAATCGATTTTTTATCCTTTCGATTTCTTGCCCTAGCTTTTAATTACTAAAAAAATTATTTATTTCGTGGTTTCACGTACTTTCCATATTTTAACAACAGCTCTATAATAGAATTACTTGCAACGCCATCTAGTGTCCATTATTTGTGGTATATTGCATAAAAAAGTGTCAACTAAAGTAACAAAAAGTATTTGGGGGCTAACTTTAATAATAAAAACAATAAAAGTTTTTTTGGACAAAATCGATTATCTTTGTCTATAAACATAGCTTTTTGGAAAATCGATTGTTTTATTACAATATAAAATCGATGAATATAAAAATCGAGTTTTGTCCAGCCAAGTCCCATCCCTACCCAGATTATAATTATTACTCTGTCTGCGTATCAGGTTTCGTGTAGGATAGCTAATTGACAACATGGTCAAAGGGCGGTAGAGTCGCGTAATTTTATATGACCTAGGTGTTTTATTAGGCTAGCCTTTAATCGGTGTTTGATTGTAATTGTCTTGACAATGAGGGTGGTGGTAATGATTTTTTTTAAAGAATCAAGTAGCAGACGAGCATGCAGTCCACCTGTGCAGCACCGCCTATGGACATTTGTAAGCAACTTCATATAGAACAGAGTTTCTAGTTTGAAGTCGATCACAGATGCGTTGCTACTCCCGAGGACTAAGATGGTCGCCTCATATATAAGTGAGCCGGCAAACACACCCTTCCACCGAAACGCAAGAACTGCTTCTCGCTAGAAATAGGTGTGGCGGTGGTAGGTACTTCCCCGGTCGAACTACTTTGGTTCTACAACCTGTCAATTATAAGCAGGCGGCGATTCGATGGAAGAGTGCGATTCCCGACTCACATGTATGAGGCAACCAACTAAGTCCTCAAGAGTAGCAACGCATCGATCGACTTCAGATAGAACACCTGTTCTATATGAAATTTCTTACAGATGTCCATGGACACGGTAACCGCTTACCGTCAAATAAACTGCATATGATATGTCATACGTCACAATCCGTCAAGCCATTTGGTCTGTACCGCGTGCCAAAGAAATGGACGCATATATTCAAACAAACATACAGTCTTCTTCTTTGTCATTTCGCTCTTGGCAGAGCGCTCGTGATAATCATAAAGTAAACAAACATACATACATACGCTCGAAAAACACTACCCTCGTTCTGACGCAGTTGGGTAAAAGAGGAGTTTACACTAATTAAAAGATATAGAAGTATAGAAGAGTATAAGAGAGTACATTACAAGGTACTTCAGGGAAATGCGGGTCACGCTCACATGCACGGCCTGGCAGCTTAAATAATTAATGGATTAATTTTAAAACGTACCCCACTACAGATTAGTGGCGGCCGTACTTGAATAATTCAGTGGCAGTTCACCCAAACATTCTTGCCTTGTTGAAAACTAATTTCTACGTCATCACTCTGCTTGATATGGAGGTATTTTGATACACTATTACTAACATAACTATTGTTAGTCAATCCATTTTTAACAGCTTTTATTTTACTTGCAATATTTATAAGTATGTAAGTATGTTTAGGTCATATCTTGCAAGCAGAATTTAAACCACTTCTCAGTGTCCGATTAAAATTTGGAATACACCTATGGTTTTGATGACAATGCAATTATAAATAATCAATATTATTGTTATTCCAAAATAGCCGTCACAATAAAGTGGCGGATTACCTACATATTTTTGTACAACCTACTCTATATGGATTTAAAATTAAGTTGCTTAACTTAGAATACAACACTCTACGAAAAAAAAAAATGAAAATCCAGATGTCGTCATGAAAAGTGGGAAGATTACGTAATATTTTGTACAACCCACCCAAAATTGGTATCAAATGAAGGAGCTTGATTTATTAATAAAATACAACATGAAAAAAATTTCAATCCAAAATGGTCGCCATCATAATAATGGCGGATTACATATCCTCCAAATGTAGGTGCGCGCGTGTGTATGCGTTTGATATCGCGTTCGTTCGTGTGTGCGTCTATCTCTCCGTGTGTGTATAACAAGAAAATAAGTATCTGCTTTAAATACTGTTACAATTCTTATATGAATTACTGTAATAATTATCATAACATTTGTGTGTGTCTGAGTTGCTTTCCGAAACGACTGAATGAATCTCAAATAAGAATTTTTACCAAAAAACAATTGTTCACAAAAGTAACATTAATTAACAAAACACTAAGAAAATTCCCAGAACTTTTCCGTCCAACGTTCGAACGTTAAGTTCCGATTTCAATTTAAGGCAACCTTTGAAATGCAAAGAAGTTTCAAAACCTTTGTGAAGTCGCAGGTGCATCGTCAACTTCAGATAAATCGGTTGAAAGCACTTCGGGCACTGGTTAGTATCTCTTTGTCACAGTAAAGCAGGTTTTAGAATTTAACAAGAACCAACTCAGACTTGTAAGGTAAATTTTCGCTACATCTTTTACATACATATGTATAGTACCTACTCTGAACACTACGTCCGCTAACAGAGCCATGTTTATATCTGTATGTGTAAACCTTTATATCATCTACATCTATCTATAATTCTATACTAATATATAAAAATGAGAAGGCGTGTCTGTGTGTTACTCAATCACGTAAAATCCACTGGTTCGATTTACATGAATTCTGCATGCGTGTAGCTTATTTGACTGGTCAGTCGCCAGGCTAGTTTTAATTTCGACATTTTTACCAAACTACGTCAGATTCGTGTTTTTCGAGCATTTGTATATATCTTTGTTTGTATGTACGTCAATTTCTTTGGCACGCGCTACAACCCAAACGGCTTGACGGATTGTGACGTATGACATATCATTACAATCATCTCAGTTTGGAAAGTGACATAGGCTGTATAATTTTCAAAAATGGTGCCTGGAAATAGAGGGAAAAGGGGAGGAGGGACGATTTTTTTACTATTACGACAATATGGGTATCAAATGAAAGCTAGTAATAAATATTTAAGAGGAGCTTCCATACAACAAACGTTATTTTTGTCGTTTTTATAGATGATGGTACGGAACCATTCCTGTGCGAGTCCGACTCACACTTGGCCGATTGTCCTTACTATAAAGGAAGTGATTATTACAACAAAAAATATTTTTTTTAAACTATTACGGTCAATGATATTAAATAAGTTCTTTTATAAATAAAGTTTTAATCAAACATTTATAAATGAATTATTAATATTCAGTGCGTTTCCATTGCTCGTGTCAGTCACGACAACGTTAATATAATAAAGTTGAAAAGCTACACTAAAACGATACTGGAAGGACCGAGACGATTCTAGTGGTAAAAATCCATCATAAAAATTTTGTTGTGATTGTATTTTTTTTTTGTTTAAGCGCGCGTTTGTCTAATAAGGGGCTGTGAAATAAAAATTGTTTTATAATTTATCTAGGTTGTTACTACGATATTTTGCGAGACAGATTTTAAGCTACAAAACGCTTGTCTAAAAATTGGACGAAACATATCTTTAATCGCAGCTGAAATCGTAAAGGACAACTATAATAATACGTCCTCGAAATACAACTGATGTATAAATAGTTATTACAGATATATGGGGGTATTCTATTAAATGTGCAATACCAGATCAGATTAAAATATCGCCGTAAGGAATCTCCCGTTACATTGCATTTTAAATTAATGATTTTTATTTGCTTATATTTTTGTCATAAGATCATCTGTACATATTGGTCAAAACATCAATGAATATTTCCGAATTAATTTGTTAGAACTTAAACTTATACTTTGGAAACATTTTAGGACTGATTATCGACCAGCCGCTACCAGGAGATCCTCGGCTATTTTGGTCAGATCGCTAGCTGACAGGCAAGTCACTTCGACGCGTTAATATTGGTGGGTAAGGTAGAAGGAAAGAAACCAAGAGGCCGATCACCTATCCCGATTGTGTGACCAAATAATTTATATTCATTTCTCAAAACCTCAGGTGAAAATAATTCAAATGTTATATTGCTACGTTGCCGGAATGCTAATTCCGTGACGAAGGGATCAATGGAAACGCGCCCATTCTCTTAAGTTCATGTCAAAATCGCGTGTCTGCCGCAAACTCGTAATACCTAATCCGTTTCGTGACAACGTAATCAATTTATTACTATCATTATCATCCAGCGTTTCTCAAATGATGGGACGCGACCCAGTACCGGGCAACGAAAATAATATACCGGGTCATAGCTATGTTCATTTGTATACAGTTAAAAATATGTTCAGTGTCAGAAATTCAAAAACCGCATAAAGTGATTACCCGTTACATATTAAAATCTATTAATTCCGCGATAATATCAGCTTAAAAGCATGTTTCAAGAGATTTTGAGTTTATAAGCTCTAGATTTTTTTAAATTGTTTAACATACGGATTACTTAGTATGCGAATCCGATGCGCTGTTAACCGTTTTTAAGGCTTTTTTAACATTAATACATTTACGTTTTCAGCTATCCAAATCAGTTTTAACCCTCCTAAAATGTTACTGGGTTTTAAGGCTAAGACAAAATCATAACCTGGCCAAGGCATAAGGTTTGGGAAACGCTGTTAAATTCCAATGACATCCTCATAAACATGTAGCGATATGGACAACGTTGTACTTTGTACAAAAATAGACAGAAACGAGCATGCTATTTACCTGGTACATGGACACGCCCATAGACATCTGTAATCAACCCCATTAGAGTAGTGTTACCAAACGTCACGTATTGCAAGGGACATATTCAGGAAGATTTTTGATACAACCGAGATTAACGGAAAAGTATTTAATTAGTAATGTACGAAATAACAAACGAACCTAATAATATAATAAAAAAAATAAATGGTCATTTAAAATTATCTGTATTGTTTTTTTGGAAATGGGTATGTTATATTTAACATATGTTATAACAACCCTGTTCGTCAATAAAATGTGGAAAAATCTCACTAATAAAGTTGTAGTTAATTTGTTTTAGATAAAAAAACTGAAACCCGTGTTTTTACAAATGTAAACATTTGACTTTGTCTTTTAGGACTCCGGTCGCTTTGAAAATCCTGGAGTACTCTTGGTAGCGCGTAAGACTGGCACCGTTTTCCACCACGGAGGGTTTTAGTGGGTATAACTCCCACTGAACTCGGCGTCGCTTTCATAGCTCTTCGAAAGGTTTCCCCCGAACACATAAAAAGGTGCAATGGACACAGAGACAAATACCCAAAGACACATAAAACAGAAACCTTTAAGTTTCTGTTTTATGTTGTGTGTGTTGATGGTATACCATCAACCGGCTGGGGTTATAACGTGAAACCATCGCTTAGCCAGTGTCACTAAACACTTAAAAAAAACACGATTTTTATACTCTTAGCCCCACACTAGGGTGATACATATTTTCTCCTGTGTTGTGGATACCATGGACACGCAAAGACGAATATACAAACACCCAAACACAGAAAATAAATCTAAATTCAATATTCAGGTATCTGGCCGTGGATCGAACCCGGAACCCACTGCGCGTCAGACCGGTATTGTGACCGCTCGGCCACGCGGGTTGGCAAAAAACATTGTGTAAAATATCGAACATTTTTTCGCACCAGATGTGCTTAACAATAATGCAGCCGGATCTTAGACTACAAAGGGACTCGTAAAAGTCGTAAAGCCGGTACAATGATAGTTTATTATCAGCAAATCCCAGAATAAACTGGAATCTCGAAGAGGTAGAGTTCTTATTCCAATAAATACTTATGACAGTAAGCGGCTTTATATTCAGTTAGAATAAACAACAACTTTTGCAACGGTAATAAGGTTAGTTGTTGAAAACTCGAGTACTATCATTTGTTCATAATATTTCCATCTCCTTTCAAATTCTCTTCAAGGAACTGAATATTTCTGCGACAGATTTTATATCCGAACAAGCTACTTTAAAGTCCTCATACACTTTTTAAGACCTCTACATTTATTCTAATAGGAAACAATTTGACTGTAACACTGCCGACTTCTCGCAACTAGTGAAGAGATGGCGTTACTGGTTTTCTGAATCACACTATCGATTTTTTCTCAACATGGCATATAATCTTGCATATATAAAAGCTTCAACTTGAGAGTAAGATAACGATCGCAGCCCGAACATCAACGGGGTTATCTCCCTTTAAAAAATAAATTTGGTACAAAAGAGAGCTAAATTTGAAATCTAATCAAGGACACTCACAAAAACATTCACGCGGTGCACGATAACACGCATATTCGTAAAAACACTCGCACGCACGCATGCTCATTTGTTGCAGTGTACAAATATTTAGCCATCTCACAAATATGATGTTTTAGAGATTAAATCAATTAAATTCACAATTAGACCATTTGTACATCCGAAAAAAGAATAAAACATTTATAAATATGTAACAAAAATTGTTCCAATCAATTAAGTACAAGAAATCCTGGCTCAATGTGTCAAACATACAACATACTGTAATACATGTCATTTAAATATTTGTTCCAACATGGCTGTTAACGATGTAAAACCTTTTTGTGTAAGCGTGAGAGGGGCGCGAGATATTTAAATACAGAAAAAGAAAGTTTGACGTTCGTTGTGTCAGGCAAAGATTTGGATTGTCAGGGTGTGCAAAAATGATCTTATCTCGCGCCCGCCGTTCGCCTTGATTTTTAA
>DWNE01004548.1:0-15026 GCA_018249875.1 Cecropterus toxeus
ATATGCATTTGGTAAAAAAATGTTATTTTGATATTACAAACAGACACTTCAATTTTATTTATATGTATAGATATAGTAACACACATATGATATGCGTTTCTAGACCGCATAGCTGTTCGAGAAGGTGGCAAGCATAGTCTGTCGGGATACCGAATTGCGAATTTACATTTTTCACCCTTTTTCTCAAATAGATGCATGTGCGTCCTGACAAAAACGCATACTTCGAATATATATATACTAGTCAATGTAAGTAGTTTCAGGTCTTTAAAAAGAGGCTTGCAACTTATATGCGGTAAACTTGTCAGTTACAAATAATAGATACTCAGTGGAAGAGTAACCGAATTGTTTTTAGGGTGCTGCGATGTTTTTTACGTCCGAAACCACGTGGTGAGCCACCTTAAGTACGAAACATTCGAGGAGTTTGTTGTCCGACTCGTACGTTCAATGTATGAGCGTGCGGAGGGCGCACCGCATTCCTACCTGAAGGAGTTCGCGCCTACACGATCGACCACTTGGAGGGCGGCCGCTTCTGCGGGAGCTCTCTGATCTGGCGACCTCCGACTACGAGAAGGACGATCGTCAGTTTAATGTAAACGACGCCTAGAAGTACCGAACCCTCCTATGTTCTATTACAATGTTTTAAATAACATTATATTATTATATTTTAATATTCTGGGTCCGAGGTTATTCGACCTTCTTGAGCATTTTCCGGGTAAAGAGATGACCCCTCAAGGCGCGAAACCCTTGCCCATTGTCACTTGTCGGCTTAACCGTAGCATATGAGAGACCCGGAGAGTAAGACGTCCCCAACATGTATGCTTACATGCTTAAATGTTTCTATCTCATGTTTTGTATGACAATAGATAATTTACTCCTTTAAATTATTATATTATGGTACTCTACTTGTATATATTTATTAAAAGTTAATGCGGCTTTAGACCGATAAAGCAATAAAATTTAAAATTAAATCTTTAAACATCATCCACTTCATTTTAGCATATTGTATATCAACATGTAAAGTTTTTATTATTTCTTATTACCAAATTATAATAATTTTAAAAATTATAATAGGTAATTCATTTTCCTAAAACTGTAGGTATTCAACTTAAAGATAATGTCCGATTTTCTTTATATCTACCTAATTGTAAATAACTAAAATCCTATATTGTTTCAGTGTTACCCAATAAAAATAATTGAATGGACAATAGGGGAGTGATTGATTGTCTTCAACAAGCTTTGTCAGCTTTCAATGGTTTAATACGTAACAGCGAGTTCTATTCATTGAAACAAAAACTTTAGATTGACGACGTCCGTGCGGAGTGAATATAGAATGGTCGTTGACAGAATAATGGACACTTGGTTTCTTAACGCTTAAATCAAGTAATGCATTAGCATTTTTAAGCTAACCAGCACATCACGTATGCGTTGTCAGATAGCCGTCAATCACAGCTTACGTGATCTACGTCAAGCGATAATTCGAAAATCCAACTCTACCTAATTCGTCGGTTACGAAATTCTTGTAAATTAACATAGTAACGCCCGGATAAACGATTTGAATAAACTAAATACTTTTGTAAACTATTTTCGTATCAGTAGCATGTTGTATATATTATTTTAGGGTTTCATGTTGCTACGTGGTATTTAAGGGAATAGTATTGAAATTTTATGGAATTAAAACGTATTTTTCTCTTTATCAATGTAAAAATGTCCAAAGGACTGACCTCACCATCCGGTACTGCTTCTCTCTGTCCCCCTTCTTTTTGGCTGTTTGCCAACATATATATTGCGACAACTTTTCCTTGTAACGTCATCGAGGAGTTTTTCTATGTAGACTTGCTTGCTAGACACGAGGATTATACTAAGTCGTGTTAAGCAATTGTTTTTAATTATCTTGGTGGCACTAGAAAAGTTATAGAACCTGAATGGTTTACCAGCGAATTATCACTACCACACATATTTCTAAAGTGAAGCAATTCTTGCATTTCCATTGAAGCATGAAGCGTAATGAATGACCATTGACTATCATAATTATGACGACCAACTCAGACCCTAGCTATGGCAACGCTTCTGTAATTGGTTTCAGGTAGAACCCTTATTCCATATGAAGTTAATTACAGATGTCCATGGGCGGCAATGATCACTTACCGTCAGGGGGACTGCATGCTTGTTTGGTACTTAAATATTCACTAGAATAAAAAGGGTAAAACTTATTCAATAAGACAATAAACAGTATGTAAATGTAAGTTTAAAAACATTTATTTAATAACCCGTGCAGTAAATTGAATTAATATAGTTTCTATAATCAAATTATTTTATTGTTATGATTATAGAATACTTTATGTAGAGAATATTTGTTATTTATTGTACCATTATCATAAAAATATACTGCGTGCCAATTACGCGGCGTTAAAAAATATATAATTACACTTTGACATCATTTATTTTAAAATTACACTATCACTTACAGTACTATTATTGTATATTAAAAATATCTTAATTGCTAAGAAAAAATATATTAAGACTAGCATTGATGTAGGTAATATAATGGATGTTGGAACTTAAATGTATTTTTATCTAAAGCGTAAAAATGTTTTTAAATAAAATCGACATTTTACAATAATTTACATTTACATTTGATAACATATTCCATAAAATCGATATAAATCTATTTGCCACCATTAAATAAAATTGACAATGTAATGAAATTTGTCTGAATTATTAAATAATGCTATCGTTTTAGATCTTTACGCATCATTTTAGATACTACAAAGGAAGTTCGACAAAATATAAACTAAAAAAATCATGTGATACCTTATCAAAATAAAACTAAACATAAAACTACGGCAACTTTCACAGAGCGGCAGACCTTACAACTAAGTACATAATACTGCAGTAAACTCCTAATCCTATTAAATGCAAATAGTCACATGAGGTATGCGTACTACGCGGCGACAAGTACAGAACGCGACGATCTCATATTTTGTTGAAACAAACTTCCCGATACCAATTCGTCGTTAAATAAACTGCTTGCAACTTTTTCTCGTTATTGATTTACGTAGCAAAACCCCAAAGGGGCGCGCCATAGGCTTCAATAGACCTGTCAATAACATGTTCTGTCGTTAAATTGTTTTTCGTCACTTTTATGTAGTTCATTGGAAAGATACTTATAACATTATTTACTTATCATTAGTAAGTACAAAGAATAAGTTTTATTAAAAATTGATATCCTTATTCTTGTATATCAGTTTACACACTTTGTTGGTTTTCATAATATTTACTTATTCTTAGATATTACTAATTGCGTGGTTATAAATATTATCTTTCCAATTTCCAATATAGATTTCAATTATAAACAGCGACAAAATCCGTGTTCGATACTTTCAATAAAAAAATGTACTTATTTTTGTAGTAATGGCAAGTAATTATCGTTCCTCACTATGCTCTATAACTAAGGCAGTGGTCATAGAAAACTAATTAAGAGAAATCTTCGGAAGTGTAATTGTTAGGTGAAATATCTATGTAATCGATGACCTCCCAGTGGTGCTCAGGTTCCTCTGGTATCTGCGGAGGGAACGCAGACCGCGCGAGGGGTAACCCGGCGTCGTCGAGGGACAAGTAGGAGCGTAGCGCGGCGGCAGCGGGCGCGGGAGCGGCACGCACTCGCGCATTTTGCGGCCCGCCGAAGTCCTGGCTGGGCAGCTCCCAGATGTGCATTTGGGGGCTTATCTTGAAATTCTGTACGAAAAAATATCATATTAATATAAACAATATTACAAATATTACACATTTTATGTGTTTCTGACTCGTGAACTCTACATAACTACGTTTCTCCAACGTTGGTAACTATATCCTTCCAGTTGGGAAGACAGAGTAATTCTCGTTACTACCATAGTAACATTTTATGTCGATATTTTAAACATGAGTTTAAAAGGAGTAAGTATCTATTTTACGATAGGTACCATCATCGTATGTACATTTACTGCTTACAAGTTATCTATAATTTGCTCATGTCCGTCTAATAAACAACTTTGTCAACCGTTGATAGATTTTTTAAGTGCCTCGTGACTGTGGTTAATGACTTTTTTGGCGGCTGGTTTCAATACAGTAGCAGTAAATTAAACATAGATTACTTATGCAAGTTTAAAAGTAAATCAGTCAGCGGCGACAACGTCCATGTTAATTAGCACATGAGTCGATTACATGACGATGTGACTATATTAGTACTAAAGCAAATGAATATTAAAGAGTTTATTTTATTTTTTTCTGATGGGACTAAGTAATGTCTGGGCAAACTCATTACCTTATGTTGAGTGAATTCTTCAGCCCATTCCTACGTAGGAAGCTACCTGTCTACCTGTCTTATAAATTCAGCAGAAACACAACATTAGGCAGGTTTCAAACACAGAAGTTTTGCTTTTCCAATGGACTGCGTTATAATTCCCAAATATCATTAATATCATGAATTTCTGATAAGAAAATCGTTGTATTATTACTGAATTTTCTTTAAGGGGCAAATCGTTATGTGGGTGATGTTATTGCCGTTGAATTATAAAGATTTTTACATTCAGATGAACAACTCAAAAATAGTAACCGGTCTTTTTCATAATATCGACGTTCAATGCGGTCTTCAGCACGAGTGCCAGGTGCATTGAGTACTGGCAAAATCACCTATTACGGGTGGCCCATCTCTAGCAGTGGTCCTCAAAGGGCGGATGAAATGGGAGGAGGAATCCAGGCCCAACGCAAATCAATAAAATTGTGTTACAGTAATTTCAATAATAATTAATTTAACCTTCTTTATTTGGTAATCTACTTACATGACGTAATTTATATACAGTTTATCTACGCCGCATTAACTACGCTCTACGTACCTATATATAACGTGTCTCTTCACATTCCATTTAAATTCCTAAGTACTCGTATATTTAAGGTAAATAAATTATTAAACTCTAGTTTAATTTGATAATTTAAACACAGATACCTTATAAAAAATTTAACCAGTTTGTGACTAGGTGTAAATCCCTTATACAATATAGATAAAGGCGCTTGGTAGGGCCTTGATAAAAACCACAATAAACGTGATCCTTAATTGCCCTTGTCGACTTCCGATACTGTGGCACTGGCGATGTAAGTACATATTCGTCATACCTGTATAATTTTCTTGCATACGCGCGAGATAGGGCAGAGATATACATATATTTCTTCCTCGGAATAAATGTCACATCTTTAGAATTACAATGACATATATGCAAATAACTTGCACTCGAGAAAAATATATGTCAATAGTTTGTTTACATTACTGACTAGCTGCGCCACGCGGTTTCATTCGCTACTACATAAGAAAGAACAAACATATATGTTATATAACCTATAGGCATCCTCTATAAATGTACTATTAAATACGAAAAGAAGTTTTCTATTCGAACCAGTAGTTCCTGAGATTCGCACGTTTAACCAAACAAACTCTACTGTATACTTGTACTTTATAATATTAGTATAGAAGTATAGATAGTATAGAAGTATAGATTTAGTAAACGATGCGGTCCACCCGATGGTAAATGATCACAGCCGCTCACGAACAGTCATTAAACCGATATAAGATACGAAACCTACCTACCGATTAGTAGGTCAACCTTACCAAACCATCGCCATCGATCCACATGGTTCTTGATCCACCTTCAGATTTTGAGAAATCGCTCTTAATTTCTCCCTATAGGATCACATTACATCCATCTGGCGAAATTTACGATAACTACACGAGTGTCAAAGTTTCGATGTGAGTAAGTGGTTACCTTTTAAAGGGTTTTATAGATTTAGTTTGACGTTTGATTGGACGTAGTTTTTTGACCTAACTTCATTGTAATCATTAAGTATTATGTGAATATACATCGTCATTGTTCATAAGAGGTGTGGATCGAGCAGGCATATGAGAATTTTCTTTTTGCTATCTTACATACTCTTGTATGTCCCGTAACAAATTGATGATCGAAAGAATCGTAAGCGAAGTTACATGAAATCGTGTGATTTATTTCGTCTAATATATAATATATATACGTGACGAATAGATAACCTCTCTTCCTTTGGGAAGTCGGTTAAAAAAAGTACGATATGCGGAACTCAAACCAATAATTTGTCTCCAATTGATTTCTATTTTAAAAGACGCGAATGAACATCGGTTTTTATGATTATAACACGCTGTTCCTTGAAAGAGATTTTTAAAATTCGCGTGGTCAGGATAGTTCCAAATTTATTGCGGAGGCGGATTTATTTGAGTACGCAGCGGCCGTACTAATTCATTTGTAAGCGCATTGTAGTTATTTATGTATGTATATTTAACAATATTTTCTTTATATAACAGGAGAATATTTCGAATGGGGATTCAGGTTTCTTGTCACTAAATCCAAGCAGGACAAGAGCGTAGGATGTTAGAGATGTTACAACCCCCGGGACCTATTGAAATACCCCATGTAAACGTATGGCTTACAATATCTTGAATGTATGCGCCTTAAACACTTTAAACAATAATAGAATGTTACACACAATTACGATAAGACAAAATAATTATTTCAGTGGTGATTCAGCTACAATTCTATGATTGGCGCCATATATAAGTGACATTAAGCAGTTAAAAGTTGATAAATGGAAATCATTACATTCTACAGATTATTCTGCATTTATTCACAGAGACTATTATTAGTTCTTTTTCAGATTTTACGAAATAATGACGAAGAATTTATTCTCGGAAGTTGTCTTTTAAACGTTAATGAATGATTTTACCGCTTTACTTAATTGTAGCTCTAAAAGGCTGTAACGGCTGTAATTTAGGCGGCGAAATTTATATCTACCTATTTATTAAGCACATAATCAATATAACAGTGTACGTCAGAGCGTGACATGAAGAATAATTTATCATGGTCTAATTTAAACGCCTTGATAAATGTTGACAAATTAGCGAATAATTTACCGTTTAGCGGCAAATATGTTGAGGTGACGCAGACGAGGACCATAAAGAAGCCAAACTGTTTACTGGACAAACAGTGCAAGAGACGGATTGCACGTGACGTGCCCCCAGTATTTCGTATCAGGTGCCTCCGAGATTATAACTCCAATGTTAACAAAAAAGTGTTTATGGGATCATTTTGACGACTAAATTTTATACGAGAATTCTATTCAACGAATTGATTGCTGGAAGCAACGGCTGAAAGTGAGAAGAAGATATATAACGTGGATTTTATTATTTAGTACTTATAATCATGGTAGAGCCCTTAACCAAACATAATTTGAAATTTAAATATATAATTAAAAAATAATTTAACGTGTGTCACCTGACCGATAGGTTTCTTAATTTTTTGTTTTCGTTTTCTATTTAAGTTTGCAACTCTTATTAATTATCGTCCAAGTATTTTGGAAATGCTCTGATAGGTATAAATTATTCATAAGTAATTATGACTCGTTGTGTAAGTTCACACTGGACTAGCGTTGTGCTCAAAGCCTCTTCGCTCTTGTTTTTAGGAGCCTTTTATTTTTTTGAAGTATGAAGAGTAAAAATGAAGCAGCAAACAGTTGCCTTGTAACTTTCGAGGTCTAAGATGTTTCACAGTTCCACCCAAACGCAAGAACTGTTCCACGCTAAAAATAGGTGTAAGTAGTTAGCCTAGCATTCGAACATAAAAGAGGAATGCAGTCCGTGTCTATACTTCAATGTATTGACGATGACAATGTTAAAAAATGTCACGGTACATAATATGCTTTCTGGTGACAGACAGACGGACTAACGGACAAACGGACAGACGCTCAGACGGACAAACGGAGAGACAGACAACGAAGTCTTATTAATAGGGTTCCGTTTTTACCTTTTAGGTACGTAACCCTAATAAGCAACTTAATAGGGAATCAACCTGAATAGTGCACGTTCTTAGTTTGAGATGCTTTACAATTACAAAGCTATTTTGATTGAACGGAGAACGTGAAGTGACGCACCAGTGTTGACAAACAATGGGATTAAATGGCCCGTCTGTTTGTATTTTACGACTAAACATAATAGTACACTGTGTACACCACTTCGACTAAATCTTATCTATTTTGCATAACTAATTCTGAAAACATAACATTTGCTTCTATGCAGAAACTCACTTTAAATGACCTTGCTTTTGAATAGAAACATATTTCTAAACGCTTGTCGATTATGACACTTCAGATTATATACGCTTTTGACGGTTAGAATAGGTCTAGATGACAATATTGGTACTCACAAAACCTAATGTTTTAACTTTTAAGATTATTTAAAACGAAATATATAAAAATTCTAAAATTTTCAATTCAATTTATAGACGACAACATTAATCCTGCAATCGAATGTTAAAAATTTATAATATATATAATAAGTAAATATGATTGCAAACACAATATTTTCAACTGCTACTCCCCTTCCCCGCCTCTTTAAAAGTGCAAATAAATAATAATCAATATTTCATCCCTCTTACATTACGGCTGGCGATGCCCATGGTAGTATAACGGTATTTTTCTTTATTTTACATGAAACATATGTATATATGTATACGAGTCTTGATTAGGAGATGTGTTGTAAGTATTACTAGTCTATATTTTTGCAAAAAAAAACTTAAAACTTACATACATACCATCTAATTAATTTGACAAAAATGACTGATAACAAAATAAATAGGAGTTCGACCAAAACATATTTTGTGTACTACATTCATCCCGGAAGCTGTGTCCTGCGATATCAATCCATGTTACCCTTGAAACAATTAAGTAGTACAATAGCAGAAACACACGAAATAATGTACGATCATGTATGATCAGAATTGTGTTACTAAGAGACAAACATTAGACTCTATGATTCTAGAAGTTGAAGTATGGCGGTGGGACAGTTGCGATTTATTAGTGCGACTTTTCGATCTGTTGGTATATGATAGAGGGCACGCCACATGTGCGAAATGATTTCGTCGCGCCTTTGTAAACATTATACACTCGTGATTCTCACGCGTGCACGCAGCGAATTCGTCAGGCACACGCATTGAGTTCGTTGCAAACACGCTGTCTCGTCTTACATCACTCTGCTACGATGCCCTCTGAGCCAACAAAATATATTGAAAAAACAGGACAAAACAATGTCTTACTTTACATAAAGTATCATCTGTTATTTTACAGTCATTGAGGCAGTAATGTTTCCGTTAAAAGTAACTCGACTTAGCTTTTAGCAAAGGAAAGTTAAAGGATGTGCACGTACCTAATTGTTTCGCGTAAAAAGCTTTGTCTTGCCACATAAGTGTCATATACCGTACTTTCTAAGAGCATATTTAAGGCACAGTTCTTTTGTTTATAGAACAGACTAATGTATGCACGGATAATGCTCCATTTATACTTTACACTACATTTATCTATAAATTTAGAGTAGACAGTTCTATAAAAAACTCGATAAAATCGATTTAGTTTCATTATTTTGTTTATGTTGGTATATATAACGTGAACAAATAGGTTATGTTTAAATGTTTTCATGCTAAATTAACATTATAGATAATTTATAAGTGATTTGGATTCCAGACACTTTTCAGTTGAATAACATCAGGAAAATGTTACAATCATAAGTGCATATAGATATTTATTTACACAATGTTTACAAACTATTATCTTATCTCAGATCTTTCACGTAGTTCCTTGAAGGCTGAACTCCCAAGAATAGTGTTAGTCAGGCTCAAATTATCAAGTTCGCGTAATAATAAACAGCTGTTTATCTGCTGATTGTTCAGAAAATATTGCAGTAATTATTTTATATCCACTTTAAACGGAACTATTTTTGTTAATCGACCAAACTCAGCAAAATATTAAGAAAATATATTTTCACTTAATCATTTTTTTTTTTACAATAAGATCATTATTAATATTTGTTAAAGGTATTAACTGTACGGTACATGACTTTTTGTACACGATATAACTGGTTGTATCGATACTTATAATAAGCAGATTTTTTCAAAGATAAAAAATATTGTTTTTAGGTTTCCTTGTAATTTCCTATTTCATCTTGGAATCAATTTTCTACATGCAAACAAGGAAGGAAATGTACATCTATCAATAAGTAATGTACCTACACGTTTATTGTATGAAGATCAAGATTTTTAATGAATGGTCATTAAATTTTTTTATACTTTTAAACAAGAACAGATCGATTATTTCGCAATTGTAGCGATTTAAAAATATTAAATTCGTATTAAATAAACTGATTTAAAAACATATTTTGCTATTTACCCATGTCATATAATTGGTCCGCCATCTTGGACCATCCGCCATGTTGGAATGACATCACTAAGCTGACATCACATGTATTATCATTGAAACCAAAGTGTATTTAGTATTTTTATACTATATACACGGTGGAGTACTATACTATACTAATACATGGTGGTAGAACCAATGTAGTTTGAGCATGGAGGTACCACCGTCATACCTATTTCTAGCGTGAAGCAGTTCTTCCGTTTCGTTAGAAGGGTGTGGACGTTTGGTTACCGGCTCATTATACATGAGGCGAATCTCTCAGTTCTCGGGAGTAGCATCTGTGATCGACAGTTGCATACAGATGTCGGTTAGGGTTAACCGGTTACAAATAGACCGCATAGACCGCAAGATTATTGCAAATTGGACCCTGAAAATGAATTATCAAGGCAAGTTGAAGCTTGTAATAAATTAAACAGTACCTCCGGTAAGCAATGGTGTTGCAGGCAGTAGTAGTGCGTAGAGCCGTCGTGGTGGCACCAGGTGCCGTCGGGGAAGTAGGGGTCGAGGCCGGCACCGTTGAGCTCCACGCGCGGCGCGTAGAACCCGCCGCCCGCCGCGCGCCGGCAGAACACCGCGCAACCCATCCACATGCGAGCTGGACATCATCAAAATACTTTGATTCGACTTCAAATTTTACTTTGACTTGAGTTTGTTAAAAACTAAACTATCACTTAGTGGTTGAAACTCGGCCATTTAATCGAAGGCCATAGATATGAATCCCAGGAACGCACTACTGAATTGTCTGAAATTATGTGCGTATTAGAAAATGATTATCAATGCCTGAATCAAGAAGAATATCCTGAGAATTCTGAACAAAAAAAGTGTTTTCAAAGATATGTTTGCATTCGTCGTGGGTCAGCGCGGTCGACTATGGCCTAAAGCACTCTCATTCTGAGAGAAGACCTTTGCCCAGCAGTGAGACAATAACGGGTCGACGCTAACCAACTACGCAGTTCGTTTCAACTTTATACGACGTTTACTCAAATTTTACCTGAAATTCTCTACATATACCTATGACATGGAACCACACGTTTTAAATAGGAGAGTTATTTTCATAATACACTTGACAGATGGCACTATACAGGTCTATCGTTAAGGTATGATTCCCGACCAAGACATTTAAATGGCGAAAATATTATTTTATTGAAAGAGTACTTAGCTGAAAAATACTTTGTTTATATACATATATACATTGGAGATGACTTTAGGATACAGAGAGAGGAGCCCTATGCCTAAGGTGACAGCAGAGTGGTAAAATCCCGTTTAACAATTACCTATATAGCGGTGGAAACTTTAATAATATTAAAGAAATACAAGTACAATGTACAAGTATAAAGTAAAATGTCAGCGGTAGGTGTCAACGACGTCTTTGGAAATGGGTCGAAAAAAAACAGTAAGGGCGTTGAAAGACAATCTCTAATCGAGATTCTACGGAAGTCTTAGTGTTACTCGAGATACAGAGAATCAACCAGAATTCATAACATTTCTTCATTCGTAGAATCACAGTTATTAATATTAAAAGGATTACTTTTTTATTTCTAATACATATGAAAAATACAACATTTATTTTTAAGATAAGTTCTACTGGAAAAACGACTAATGAAGTGTTCAAATTATTTAAAAGGTGAGGTAAACGCACTCATTTTCGAGTTTAATTTACTTTGTTTAATCATGTTTGGTACTCAACTAGCACCACTTAACCACAATACTAAGTTCCTAACGGTTAACCAATTGGAATTCCCCGTGTGACTAGTATTTGCGTTTATCTTGTAAAAGGAGCATTGTGATGATTTCACTTTAACGCTTTTCATACTATACTATGTATACCTACTAAGAAATACCTACAAGATAATGTAGTAATAATGTAATATATTTTTTAAATTTTACAAATAAGGCTAATTAGGGATATGATTTAATAATAACAAATTTTAATAGTTTAACCAATTTTTTGAATTTCAAAATGCAACATGATGTATAAAAACTAAGTTTAAAATTTACTTTTTGGAGGGTTACAAATGCAAAATGTTTACAAAAAATGTGCACTCACATGCCTCACACGAGAATATCAATTAAGAGACGCTTACCTACTCTCTAACTTCGATCAACTTCATGTATATTTGATCGAAGCTCTGTAAATTGATATTCTAACATATCTACATTGATATCAATTACGTAGGTATATATTCGAGGGCACATCAAGCCGTGGATCCAAGTATTGATCGTCGGTAAAAAAAATATTAAATTTTATATAATGATGATATAACGATTTGACAATTTGTAAGTCCCTCCGTAGGCTTCTAAAAATGTCTTTTCGTTTTATTTCTTCTTCCAACAAGTCACATTTTATCAGCGTAGTGTTGTGCTTCTATCCCAATTGTGGTAAAGAGACCCACGCCCAGCAGTGAGACATAGATTCGGTTGCAGGGTTACTTACTAGGATCGTGCGGCGCTTGAAGCCCGCCTCCACGCGGGTCCAGCTCTGGCAGTCGCGCTGCAAACTCCGTACACTTGCGAGATGCAAATTCATTGGCAGTTACGCGCGTTTTCTTTCCGCATACCTGAGAATGAGATGTAGAGATTGGTGAAAAAAAATATTAGATAAATTAATATAATTATAATAAATATTCTTTTTTTCCTTGGTCAATTTAGAATAAATGATCAAAACATAGACATACGGTTATACTATGAAAAATTTGTCAGGATAAGCAATGTTTTACAAATTAGTAGCAGTTCGTAACAAGTGCTAGTTTTTAAATAGCAGGCGCTAAAACTACAAACATATTTAGTTCGTCTTTCATTTGTTTCGTAATCAAATATATTTTTTTAGAGAACTAAACTTCTTATCATGCCCAATTTGTGATACTATGTTAGGAGTTAAAGCTTAAACAAAATGTGTATTTTTCGTCGTCGTTGTCGTCAATCGTCGCATGGGTCCACCGCGCTGGCCAAGTGCGGATTGATAGACATTCTCTTTGAGAATTCTCAGTCGTGTAGGATTCCTCACAATTATTACATCCACCATGAAAACAAGTGATCATTAATTTTTAATACACACATATCTCAGAAAAAATAAAAAGCCTGAGATTCTAAACTCAGACTTTCAGATTGAGAAGATCAGTTTAAAGTAGCAAACGAGCATACAGTCCATCTGATGGTAAGTGGTTACTGCCACCCATGGACATCTATAAGCAACTTCAAATAGAACAGGGGTTCTATCTAAAGTCGATCACAGATGCGTTGCCACTTCCGAGGACTGAGATGATCGCCTCACATAAAAGTGAACCGGCAACCACACTCTTCAAACGAAACGCAAAAACTCCTTCATGCTAGAAATAGGTGTGGCGGTGGTACTTCCCCGGTCGAACTACACCGGCTCTACCACCTGGCATACGTACTAATTTTTTATTTCATAGACATCAACATAGACATAAATTCTACACTTCATTTTCTTATTCATTACCTTAGTATCTTCACAGAGCACCACATCGTAGGAAGATCCCTCACAGATGGCGTTGGACGGGCAGGAGCGGCGTCGCTCGCGGGCGCCGCGCGACTTGAGCGTGCAGCCCGAACGACACACGCCCGCCGTCCACGCGGTCCACGACACGCCGGGCTTGGTCGCGGGCGGGCGCGGACCGGGGGCCGAGTCCGCTGCCACGCACTCGCCACCCTGACACCACTGAAATAATCATTGTTCTTGTGAGACATATGTGCCATGTTTTTGTTTTTTCATGTTATATTGTCAATAGACTGAAGAAAGTATTACATAATACAAATTTTCACTGTACTACTGCAGCGGTATTGTCGACAACGATTATTTCTTGTAGCGGCGTCGTTTACGAACTAAGTTATGCTTTAACCAGTTTAGTTAATCACTTCATCTAATCGTTGTCAGCGGTAGCAACACATTTGTACCTTAGTACTACAAATCCCACCGTACCATGTTGTACCACGTAGATGAACAGACGTACTTACTCTAGTTCGAATGCTCCGTTTTACACATACCATTATATCATGCTTAACAGTTTTGGTAACGAGTGGTAGTTTTAGTTTTGGAATCAATTTGGTGCTTTCCATACCGTACCCATTACGTATTATTTTTTCGGTAATAGCTTTTATCACTTACAATCGTTACATATTTGTAATGTAATTTACAAAATGTTGCTAAACGTACCTTATCGTCCCCGCAGGCGGTGCCGGGCAGCGCGGGCCCCGCGTGGTAGAAGCCGGCGCGATGCGGCGAGCGGCACGTGAGCTGCGCGCACCGCCCGAACGTTTCGCCGCCTACGCCTTCTACCGGCGCCGCGTCGCGGTCGCGCAGGAATATCTAACATTCACCATCGTCATTTCACCATAATAAGACTATAAGCGACATAATGAGAAATTTGCTTTTCGTAGAAATAATAAAATGGGTTCTCCTTTTGGATTGTTAAGCGCCCGGTTATTAAAGGGATATACCATTTATGTATGTCATTTTCTAGCCAAATCGACACTTAATTCGCTAGACGATAATTTACGCTATTATGAGCAGTTTCAAGTATTTAACAAAATTTGCCGAAATTTTCATTATGTAACATCATCGTCGAATTTCGACCACCAGACAAATAATTAATTATAACATTGATAGTCTGAGACAAAAAAGATAGTTGAAAAGATTTACCCAGGTAGTAGAAGCAATGTAGTTCGACCGGAGAAGTACCACCGCCGCATCTATTTCTACCGTGAAGCAGTTC
>DWNE01004549.1:0-15021 GCA_018249875.1 Cecropterus toxeus
GAGTTCTCAAAGGTGTGTGAAGTCTACCAATTCGCACTTGGCCAGCGCGGTGGACTATGGCCTAAAAAAACTCTCTCACTCTGAGAGAAGACCCGTGCCCAGCAGTGGGACAATAATGGGTTGACGAGACACACACACACACATACACGCGCAATCTAATTGTAGTGCCTATTTTAATTTCATAATATTAAAATTGTAACAAAATTTAGTTTAAAGTCGATTTTGCTATAAAGGTATACTTAGTGTTTATAGGGGAATAAACTTGTTCATTAAAACTGAGACATCTTTGTAGGCTTATAAAACTTTTTGACTATAACAAAACCATTAAATGAAAGAGTAGACCAGCTGATGTAAATGGTCCCGCGGGTCATAAACATCTGTGTCTTTTTTATCAGATTGAAGCAGCAAACGAGCATGCAAGCTATGGGTAAGTGGTTACTGCCGCCCATAGATGGATGCTAATAAACAAAACAGTGTTAAGCCACACAGACTTTATTTAGAGAAAACGGCATCTAAGCATATTACTGCCAATTACCTTACCTGTTATTATTTATGTATATGTATGTATGTATGATAAAAAACACAAAATCTAATATATTTTTTTGAAAAACACCAGATTATTTCATATTGCAGAATGTAAGACACGTTAAAATATGCGAAACTCATTATGATATAAATTCATTTTTTCATATTTAGGTATATGATTTAAGGGACTTGAAACTTTTTTGTATATTGTAAAGTACGTGATTACTGGGACAAGTCAAATCTATAAACAGGAGTTTTTGAGGGTTGACATATTATTGCTTATCGGCATCCAGATGTGTAAGCAACTTTATAACAGGTTTCTATTTGAAGTCGATGACAGATGCGTTGATACTCCCGAGGACTGAGATTCGGTCGCCTTGTGAGCTTGCGGCGTAGATTAACACATATTATACTTTTTATCATGTAATATATGTAACGGAGCAGTGGTGAGATGCTGTAATGTGACGAGGTGTGGTGACAAAGGGGTGAGGTGAGGAGAGGTGATGGAAGGAGGTGCGGCGTGGTGAGGAGAGGAGAGGAGAGGTGTAATGCAATCGTCCGCCAAATGTCAATACATTTGGCGGAGACCTCATTATTCGCGGATGACTGTCAACTTACCTGAAATTCTCTGCGCTGTCTGACCATAATGTTGAATATTGTTTTTTCCTAATTTATTTAAACTTTGACTATATACATTTGATCATTACTTTTTTATTTATATATTATTATCATATTATAATAATTTAACATTATTTTAAACGTGTGCCTAACCACATTGTGTTAGTTAGTACAACTGGTAATCCATTCTAATTAACAATAAATAAATAATTTATTAAAATGATAATTGAAAATAAATCATTGCTTAAAGACTATTTTTACTAGTGTATTATTTTATAGCGTTAGGTATATTCTAACCGAGCGGAGCCGTGGGAAAAGCTCGTTACTTATAAATAAAACGATCTCATAAATTTTTACGCAATAATTTTATTGATACGCTAATAATTCATTGATTATTAATTATTTCACACTATCTTAAAGAGTCGTTTAAGTAGTGAAGACAGTAACATTCCTTGCCCTACTCCACTTCAGACGAACAAAACTTTAATTAAAATATATTATTATAAATAATTTTATTAACAATTCTTCTCTGCTCTCCTTTAAATATATTTACAGCAAATTACAGTTACGTAAAATCAAACTTATGAAAAAATTATGACTTATAATAAGGCAACATCCTTATAGAACACGATTGCGCAAACATTGTTCGTTTGCCCAAACCTTGATATCATACACTGCTATCGTAAACTCGTACATAAATATCTTAGGCATGTCACAAAATTATGCTATTTAACGTCATGTTTTTCCGCGAAAACTGTATGCTATGTCAAGTATCGTTGGAAATCCACATTGGTATAAATATTATTATTAGTTCTGTTTACTACTTCACATCTCTGATGCTAACCGACTATATAGTATATAGTGGTAATTGACATTGAATGAGAATTGACATATCAATGAAGAGCATAATAATAAAAAAATTAAGAACAATACAGATTGCAACCAAGATATGCAACCCCATGTTGATTATGATGCTAACATATTTATAGTCTACACTCTACCATATACTCTAACTGAATGGTATAATGGTAATATGAAAGTTATAGATAAATTCCAATTTCAATGAAAAAGCTTAAAAATATAAAATGTAACAATCGTGAGATCAAAGTTTGCGCAAACATTCAATCAATGTAAAATCGAGATCTATTCGAAGAACGCCAGACGAATAATAAGACCAAACCACAAATATTGTAAAGGATCTTTATTTGATGTTTGTTGCTAGCAGTAGACCTCAATAAGCCAATGGAAGACAATGAAACATCAGATCAACCAGCTTTCATTCAGCATCTTTGCTGTATTTTTGACGTGATAACGTTTTATTAATCGATGAACGCCGACTGCACGCACAAAAAAGTGTCACGTTCTACCTGAGCTTGAGCGTGCAAGCGAGAGCGCGGAAAAATATTTGAATTGACGAATGTAAATAAATGTAAATTTATCAAAAAATTATAATCTTCAATTAACTCTTTTTTTGTATTATATCAAATAATGATGATTCAGCGATAATAATTCAATTAAATTTATAAAAGTATGCAATTTTTGATCAATGTTTCTTTATGACGTTATCACGCAAAACTGTCGTCCTTAAAGCGACTTTACAGATAACCAATTTTTTTACGTATCCTGACTCTGAGCAAGTTACTTTTTGTAACTTTAGTACTTTTGCAATCAAGCTATAAATCTTTTACAATATAACTGTGGTCTAGTCTAGTCTAAGGATTTCTGCGACGAATAATCATATAATATAGGTAATCTTAATACGGACACACATAAGGTAATATAATCATAGTAAAAATACAAAAATATTACGTAGAAAAATAGAACACGCAACGGTACAACATAAGTTAATAGATTTAATTGCAGTATTTAAAGGGTGACAGGCTTTTCACAGTGGAATGTATTATTATATTTGGGTATATAATGTGTGTATAGATGTGATATGTTGCGAGCGGAAGGCGATCCTATACGCGAAAGGCCATGGGTGGAGTAATTTAAATTTGTTTCTTCTCTGGAATTAATTTTCTTATTCCTCCACACCCTCGCAGCGATACGCAACAATTGCTTCACGCTAGAAATAGGAGTGGCCGTGGTACCTCCTAGTCAAATTACACTGGTTCTTCCACTAACAAAAGTTTATAATATAATGATACTTTACATCACATTTATTTTAGCTATGATAGTTTATTTTGATTATATCATGTTATTCCATCGTGAAAAGTCAGACTAAGAAAATCACAGTTTCGGGATTATCCGTCGCAAAAATCCTAAAAAGTTAATCTTTATTTCCATCAATTGCCATTTGGATACAAGATTAATAAGAATGTCAATTTTATTTAAGATAACCTTGTGGGTTCTTTACCAAATTTTTCAATATATTTTTTTAGATTTTCGGTGGTAAAAAACATTTTTTAGCGTAATACAATAATACATTTATATGGACATAATTATACAAATAAATTAATCGATACAATTTCTATAAATGTAAAAGATACTTCACGGTTTGAATGTGAATTTACCGCAACTATATAATACTAAATCGTCTTACGAAGAATATGAAGTTACTTTGTACATCCGCCAACTTGGTAAGCGCTAATAACTACGACCTAAAACTGTCTTATTCTGAGAGGTGACCTGAGTGCAGTAGTTGGACCATAACGGGTAATAAAGCATAATTTTAAATTAGTACTAGCATTATGTAGCAATGCATCTGTGATGATTTTCATATTAGAATTCTAATTAGTTTCAACGCTGATTTCTGGGTGTCTATGACTACATGAGGCCATTAGGGCTTGAGATGTCGTGTGTGTGTTCTGCACGTGCATTTCATGAGAGAGCACCACTCAGGGAGGCCCCATCCTCTCGAGACATAGCTTGCGTTAACACCACCGGTGGATTTTGCTAGGCCGGGACTGTTATGTTAACGCTTTCTCCTGACCCGGCATCGAATGTCCAGAGAAGTGCCGAGAAGTGTTTGTGAGCAAAAATCAGATAGTTACAGACGAGCATGTAGTCCACCTGATGGTGGTTACTGCTGCTCATAGACATCTGTAAGCAAATTTACATCGAAAAGGGGTACTACCTGAAGTCGATAACAGATGCATTGCTACTCACGGCGATGGCTCGCTCACTTATACATGCGGCGCATATATTAGTGAACCGGCATCTCATTATTCCACCAAAACGCAATAGCTGCTTCACTCTAAAATAGGTGCGGCGGTGCTACCTCCCTGGTACGTTAAGAAACGGCTTCAAATGACTATTTAAAATTAGAGCTTTTATTCCTACGAAACATAAAATAAATAAAAGCGTCTCAAAGATGTCCGTCTTAAAACTGCCGCAATTGAGATCGAAATGTTTAATGGCTGTAATTTAAAGGCTCCCTTCAGTTGGAATGGCTTGCTCGTTTACGCCTAAACGGACAAACCTAATGGCGGGCAATTGTTTTCTTTTAAAAATGTTTAGGAGAAGCCATTTAGCTGTCAAGTATTTTATGGTTTCAATAATATTTTTTTAGTATGGAAGCATTCATGATTATGTAGTGCAGACAAATTAAAAATAGTCTGCTATGTTGTCATGCCATGACTTAATAAAAAGACATGATTAATTTTATTAAGCGGACATAATACAAAAATTGGCATGAAAACCTAATTAATCAATTAACCAAACTTCATACAAAAATAATTAATATAAATAAACATAGATAAAAATAACAAAATAATACCTATAAAATAAAAAAGGCATTTAAAACTCCAGTTTGTTACGTAGTTCTAAGAACATTAGCAGCATTACCTAACTGTATGGGGATGCCAGTTTTAGGGTAAAAGAAAGATAAAAAAATAATTAATACTGAGAGTGGTTTTAAATTGAATACATAACCCCTGATTTTTATTAGCGTTCAGCTTATAATTAATACTAATAAAAAAATCTTTAGAGTCTTATAAAAAGACTTGACTCAATTTTATAAGACTCGTCTCTAAAGTGTAGACTCAGTTGTCAAGTCGTAGAGTAAGCTAATGAATATAGATACGTGTACTTCTTTTGCCGTCCAGCATCAAGCGGAAAACATTTCCAGTAAACATGTCAATGTATACGAATCATTAAGAGTAAAGTCGTTTAATAATGATTTCATGACAATATCCCATAGCATTTGGCGTTACGCTTGTCCTTGAAATTAAATTGTGCAGTTGATGGAACGAATCGAATGTCATAATAATTTATGATAATGACTTAACGGACTTCTGAGCCAATCAATAATTTTGCTGAGGATGTACAAAATAGACTTCCAATGTTTACCAAGTTCACTGATAGAAATGTATTTTCATACTCAAACCATGACGTGTTACAATTGTATCATCATTTCCAGTAAATATTTAACATTCCGGCAGACACATCTACCCATACTTATTAATGACACTATTTATTTGAGAGTAAAAATTAATTACAACAGCTAATCATTATTTACTCTCTATTTTACTCTTAAATTGAAATGCATGGATCAAATTAACTTATTATTTAAAATTGACATTCTCAATCAAGAGGTTAGTTACACTATAAGCTGCAAGTATTTATAATACAATTACATTTTGCTATACAATTCCCGTTAAGATCAGCAATATTCATCGTAGGCTTATCAAAAATAGAAGGATTAGAGTAATATATATCACAAAATATATTCATTGTTACGACTTCGCTTTTCTTTCCAATACCAGATGTAGTTTAGTGAAAGAAGCTGGTGGAATACATACTAATTCCAATAATATCACTAAAGGACTCGCTTATTCGCTGCCGAGGAAAGAATGGATAAAACCGATCACATAGTACTGTATATACACCTGTACTCATATCCATATTATGGATTTGAATATAGTTTACAACTTTATGAGCAATAAGTTAAGCCATTTAAAATTCTACATTATTATTTTTTGAATCAAATACATTAAGAGAAAATATTGCACTCTTAAGTTTTCTCTGAAATTAATAGTGTTCATTAAAATTAATTATTAAGGAATTAGTTTTAAGTAAATAGCTAAAAGCAATAAATTATGTAGGATATTGATTTTTATTTCGTTATGGTGATTTCCTGATCTACACGTATAATGCCATTCTCAAATGTGTTGCTACATCCGAGGACTAGGATGGTCGCCTCATATATAAGTGAGCCTGGCACCACACCTTTTCACCGAAACGGAATAACTGCTTCACGCTAGAAATAGACGTGGCGGTAGTACTTTTTCCGTCGAATTATACTGGTCGAAGTTTACGTGCGAAATCTACCGTTATCTACGAGTACGAAAGTATTGGTTACTTGTTGAAGTTTAAACATTGAATTAAAAATGTCAGATATTTTAGTGCCATTCATTTACTCGTCTGCGAGGAAGCAAGTCCGTAAAGGAACATTTGTTTTGGCTACGGTCGTTAAAAAGTTTATATGAGCTATGATACAAAAATCTATATAAGTTACTATTCTGTTTATAATACTGATGTTTTAGCTGAAGTTAACAAACTCAGTTAAAGATTTAATGATAAAGTAAAACTTATTTTCTAATTTTATAAGTAATAAGAGTTTTTCGTGACTCATATTTGAAAAAAAATCTCCGTAAACATCTATTACTTCTGGAGCCTATATGTTCAATGTATTTTACGAAGTGTATTTTTTTAGTTGAACCAATTGTTGAATTGAGAATTTCAGAAATGGTATTGAAAACAAAAGTCAACTGGTAGGTCTCACACAACATTCTTTATGGACCACTGAAGAGGTATTCCATTGTTCACACGTCACCTACATAGATTAATCCGGCTATGAACTAGTCATGCATAGCTATTAAAGAAGATAATGCTCCTGAAATGCAACTGTAACTAGCGTGCATTCTAAATTAAACAAAAATACGTGAATATTAATTGGAAGTATATAGAGAATTCTGAAAGGAGTCAAACCTGTAATCGAAAAAACCAAATTAAACGCCATAAGAACTGTACACAATAACCTTTCCCTATATTAACAATATAACCAGCAATATAGCCTTGAAACATTTAAATTCAGTCGATAAAACTCTAATTAATATATTTTAATGACATATCTTACAGCATGCTCCGTAGATACAATAATAGCTACCGACATATAGAATTATGTAATAAAATATTTTTATTAAACGAGATAACCAGATAGACTTTGAAAATAGCTAAACAATTGAAAATTTTGAGAATCAATATAATGCAAGATCTTACTTTGAATATAAATAGGTATTTAGGATAAAATTTTCAGGTAAAGCTTTGTATAAAGATTAGTCTAATGAAACTATTAGATTAGAGGACGATTTTAAAACAGCTACATCTATGGAAAAGTTTAGAGAACTAACTTAAAGGAGAATATTTTCCGTTGAACAAGATATAAATGATCAGATTAATTCTAAAGCTATGCTCTAATACACAAACAAATACATCTATAAAATGATAATATTATCATTCCTCTTAACAATGGACGAACACATCATTCGAGCGTATGCAGTCTACTCAGGCAATCGAGTCATTGCTTCATGTGGACTTATCTTAAGCGTCTTAGGCACCATCCATTTCAATACACCGTACACCATACAGGATGCAAAACCATCATTCTCTGCAACCCTTATTTCGAACTATATATTAACCGAAGTCTACGGATCAATTTTTGTCCGTTAAATATACAATTGAGATTCAGATTGCGATTACAATTCCAAAGTTCTCGATGAATGTGCATTTCTTTGCTAAAACTTTTTTCGGTAACTCACTAAAACTGTTCTGTCGAACAATTTTGGATACCTTAACATTTGCAAGTTGTTTAAATTGGCATAATAATATTAATGATATTAAAGTTTTGCATCCAGCATTGTGTAGGCCTCAAATATGGATGGACCGTACATATGTTTTAAATTCGACGTAAATGCAACATCTACACACACATTAAGTGCACTTCCACACAAGTGTTTACAAAATTAACACTCCCATTAACGCATATCAACGTTGAATACACTAATACAATCTGGACAATAATCACAGAAAGTTCATTCTGTAAGGCAGTGCACGAAATGCGTAGAACTTCTGATAATTTAACTTAACGACGACGAAATACACGAAACAGGTTCAGAGTAAATTCAAACATAAAAAGGAGCTATTGATATTTCAATGGTAACAATTTAAGACTCAATCCCATGAGATCACATTTCGGCTTTAAAAGATAAATCACAATTTGGTAGGCTTCACTAGACTTTTATAGCGATCACTTACTTATAGTCACCTTACACCACCTCTAACAAATTTCACTTGTCCATCCCTTAACATCACATTTGAAAACTTGTTCGATTAACGACTACACTACATAGGATTTGGCTAATCGGGATCAAACCCAGGAAGTGCTAATTGTAGGCCACAGAAACAGGTACAGTTTACTTCGAGTTGAAAAGATATCAATTAACGTCTCACTCATTTTTCTGGATTCTATTTCAAGGAAGATTCTTCAACATCCATAAATATTAATATTTCATTAATCTTTCTAAATATCAAAAAATCTTTTTGATGAAACGAGTTGGCTGTCCAAATTTAGAACTGGTATAATCTTGATAGTAGTAGATTGAATTCCTCGTAGATCCCAAGAAGCCAGAACAAGCCTCATATGTAAAAGTAAGTCAAAATCGTCATGACTATAATTATGTACAGGTTCGGTGATCTCCAAAATCCTCGGCTCCAACTGCAATCCAAGTCTCTCGCTATGACCTGTAATAAACAAAATTAAAATTATTACCATAATAATTTGTATACATATATCAATTACAATTATTACCTATATTTATTAGCGTTGAATAGTTTTCTAAAAGATTTTGATAACGTTCTTCACATTTTTTATCAATATTTATCGGCGTTTTATTTATCTTGCTCATAGTGAAATTAAAAGGTAATATTGATAATTATGATAATAGTAAAATATACTATTAAAGATGATAACATTTTATAAAACCAAATGTATTCGTATGGAATAAAAAAGTTGAGAAACATATTGATAATCTAAAAATTAATGGTACTTGCTAATTTTAACTCATATAATAATAGTTTGTATTGCTTTAGAAATTTTAATGTTCAATTTTCATTATTCATTGATTTCCAAAGACCATCCATAACAATACATTCCACGAAGATTTGATTGAAAATAAGTATACTTACATCGCTTAAGGTTCTATTATCGTATGAAGGGCATCTGGCTTTTCGTACATCATCGCGTGTTGCTACGCAATTAGATGGACTGTTGCAGAGATATTGTCTGCGTTTACGATCCCAGGCTTGTATCCACCTAAAATATGTGACAAAATATTCAAATGTTCATATTCTACTAGAAACAGAGTTTTCTATTCGATTGATCAGTAATTTATGGGTCTTTCACAGCCCACTTTATACATGATTATAATTCCATATGATACAGATGCAACAAAGTTGAATATTTGAACTATTATGATTGTTATATTTCTCTTCACTTATGTAGTTTTTGAAATGCAGATTCGACATTTTTATTTTTACTCAAAAGCATTTCAGAAAGTAATTGTATCAGAATTTTCTTACCCAATTCCACAATCACATTCTAAGGGGTTTCCCGCTACGAGAATGTCGTGAAGGAACAATGTGTTTGGAACTCCTGGCCACTCTTTCTGAGCTGGATTTGGGGCTCTTGCTACGTAATTATTCCTTAGATCCAGTGTAAGATTTTTTATACGACCAGGTCTCCAAAATACTTCACTAGGAATTTCTTCGACGCTAGTATTGTATATCGTAAGTCTCAAGACTTTGGATTGGACTCCCTAAAAGAAAACGGTTTTAAATTTCTCACATTAATTGAGTTATTTTCAGTTTTAAATGCTTAATAATACTTACACTTAGTAACCATTGAGAAAGATGTCTTAGTGGCTTTCCTGTTAATGTAATATTGCTCAGTTTACATGGCAAAGGACCACCCATTTCCCTGCCAAGATCAGTTTGGGTATTATCAACTTCTATCAAGAGATTTTCTAGAGCTGCATTATTTGATAGCATTTTGGGTACACTGAAATCTCTAACGTTACTATAGGCTGTAATTTTAAGTGTTCTTAATCCATACATTTTACTAAAAACACCGTGCTGCAAATAAAATTTATATTAGTTAATAATGTTTTTATTTACAAAGAAAATTATCAATTGAACAAAAAATAAAACACTAAAAAAGAATAAGTATTCCTTAATCAAAAGTATTTTTTAATTTATTTATTCCTTTTCTCTTTAGTATCAGTAGATAGAAAATATTTTTTACCTCTAAAATACTTAATCGAAGCCTTGTAACATCTAGATATTCCAAACGTGGAGAAACTCCATATAAACTGGTATTCATAAGAGCTGAGATAGGGTTTCCGGATAACGAAAGCCAACGAAGATCATTCAAAGAATGTGTTGCCTAGAAAAAGAACAAAATCAATATTAAAGTAATAAAAAAATTATACGCAATTCTTACAGATTTTAGTTTGACTAATCTTTCATAACTCTTAACAAGCTTACTGGAGTCAAAAGTTGAGCAGGATAAAGAAAGGAAAATTGTGCCTATTCCGTGAGATTTTCTATGTAAGATAAATGAAGGACGATTATTATACGTTCACTTTTGAGGTCTATTTTAAGGTCATTTGACGATATCTCCATGTTAATTCAAAGAACATCATCCTCAGACGGGATGATACAGATTGACAGAGATACTTTTTGTAATTCCAACTAACTCTGTCATGACAACGTCCTTACAGTAAATTCATATAACACACTCATAAAACACATGGACCTAATTAACAAATATTTGACAGACAAACGTTTTTATTATTTCCATAAAAATAACATTAAGCTGCAATATGCAAGGTAAACAGCAGTAACTCATCTTGAGACTACATAACTACATAGAGTTGACTATATTATTAAATGGCTCGCAAAACGTTGATGACAAAATTATTTAAACAACTCTAATTTAATAACATATTAAAATATGAGTGATACTTACCACTGGTATTTTAGTAAAATCATTGTATGACAAATCTAAAATTCGTAGCCTTGTTAAATTGCTTGTAGTATCGGGCAAAATAGATGGAAGATTGTTGTATGATACATCCAAACTTTTAAGTTTTGGCAACGGCATTGATGGGAGCTAAAAACCAAGTAATGTATAAATGTACATGTCTATTATTATTGATCCATAAAATCTTTAGTATCTGTATAAAAATACTTACAGCCTTTAAGCTAACATTTTTTAGCCCTAAGTGTGACAATCTTCTCTCCAAGCCCTTGAACATGGTATTGCCTCGTTCACCATTGTTGAAGGGAGAATTATTACTCAGATCCAGCCAACGCAGTCTCGGTAATGCTGCGAATGATCCTCCTTCGATTCTCACGAGATGATTATTTGATAAATCCAGCCAAGCGAGAGACTAAAATTACAAAACGTACTTAAAATTTTGAAGAGAAATACTTTTTATTACTTTATTTGATTTAATTAATTATTTGAAAAGCAATGGAAAAAATGCACCTAATGTAAAACAATAAACCGAAATAACAATTGCAAAAAAAACTAAACGTGGTGTACAATATATATAGGTCATGGTAGAGAAATAAACGGTGTGTGATAAAAACAAAGTGACATATAAAAAATTTGAAATGTAATTACAAGCAAAAACAAGTTAAAATTAAATGTATATGCAAAAATACAAAAGCACATGCTTCTTAGCAGAATGTACATGATGCATTCAGATAAATTCACTAAAAATCAAACCAAGCATTTTAATGTCTAAAAATTATTTTGTTTAATTATTGTGCAAAGAAATGTTATTAAAGAACCTACTAAACCCAATGCAATGAAGTAGTATTTTACAAAAGATTTAAAAGCAAACTTTTTAGTAGCGTCAAATAAAGTTTTTTTTGCATCCTCTTGCATCATCTACGACTTCTAAGATTCGGTCTACCTTGTACAGGATATTCTGCGGGTATTGTTTTTTTTGGTGAAATACTCTGGTGTGATCTCGTCTAGCGGTGTGGTACATGTACTCATCGCTGTAGTCGGGCTCCTCGGGCCAGTACTCTCCCAATTCGGGGTTCTGGCAACACATGCAGGGACGGGAATAGTTAGCTTAACTACTACGCTAGCTCTACATTCATGGTTAGTACAATCCGAAGGTTTGATGCTTCAACAGTTTTTAGAACTAGTATTTTCTCTGTATAAGGCAACTTTGTTATTATTTTTTATATAAAGAAAATTTGATAGCAATATATGAAACAAAATACTTATTGGCCTCATGAAATATATCAAAATATCAATAGGTGTTTTTGCAAAAAATTCAAATAAGGCAAAAAAAGGAATAGAGAGTAATGTAAGTAACGTGCAACTCATTAGAGAAACACAAAAAAACAATAGCTCAAAAACTGTTATCGAAACCACATTACAGGTTAATATTAAATCCATATATTAAGAAAAATGTACATACGTAAATTTAAATATTTACATATATAAAATTAATAATATTTCAATTAAATCGGATATCCCTTACTGTTGAAACAATTCAAGCTGTTAGTATTGAAACTACAAAATTGTACACTATTTTCAAATATTTAAAATGACAAATAAACATACCCTGAATCGTTGAATAAAATCTGAAATAGATATTGCAGGAATTGTGTTTCCACTGAGATCAAATTCTACCAAATTACCAGCAGCAGCGGCAGATAAAGAATTTGTTGGTATCCTGGATAGTTCATTTTCAGATAGATCTAGGCTGTAAAATAAATATATATTTACATCATACATGTTATTAATATTGATAACCGTACTTGGAGTATTTTACATTAATTATAAAGTAATTTACTTTAATTTATTTTGAATGTAAACATTGTAGGGAAAAAATTAACATCTTATTGATTACATCCCATTATTTCATACAATTTCGGAGATTATTTAAAAAAATGATAACCAAATGTTTGTTAGAAATAAATTTACTTACATACTTAGCAAACATAATTACCTTTCCAAAGCAGGCGATGGAATCAAATTTTCAGCCAAGTTCTTAAGTCGATTATGTGAAAGATCAACAAAGGTGAGAGCTTGCATATCGTGAAACACTTGAACAGGCAGCTCGATTAAATTATTGTGGGACAAATTAATTATCTGAAATAAGAATATTCACAAGTCTCTATTCCAAAATGTTAGGTAAAATAAGTATTGCTAATGTAAAAAATATTCATATAATCATGCCACTGATAAGAAATCATACTATAATCTCACCTGCAAATTCTTGACTTTCTTGAAGCAGTCATATTCCATGTGAAATATCTGATTGTGAGATAAATCAAGGTATTGTAGCATTAACATTGATCCAAATACTTCTCTTGTAATGTTTCTTAACAGATTATGAGACAGATGGAGTTCTGACAGAGTTAGGTCTGCATGTCTAAAATGATATTATACAATTGAAATAATGCATCAATAATACAAAATATACTTTTTCAAAAGTCCTGTATATACCTGAAATAGTAAGGTGCGATGTAAGAAACATTATTGTGAGAGAAATCCAAGACTCTAATATTCACTGAAACAGTGCCAAGACCTGAAAAAATAAGATTTACGTGTAAGGGAATATTTTGTGCAAATAATTATTAAAACACATAAAATCATAAAAATAACAAGGATAAAAATAAATAAAATTAATTCGAAAACAGAAAAGAAGAAAGATATAAAGGTACTTACTTATAGTGAAAAAGGCTTTGAAAAAGAAAAAGAAGGAATGAAAAAGTACAGAGAAAAGGTAATAGATATTAAAAAAGAAACGATAGACCATAACGCACATAAACAATTTACTAATAACTTATTTTAAGAATTAACGACACAAAACTTACTTTGGGCTTTTGGCGGTGGATAAAAGTTTGAAGTGAAGAAACTTGGTGCATTTGAATCTGTCAATGCGATGATTCTGTTGTATGATACGTTTACTTTCAGCGCAGTAGCTGATCCCACTTGGTCAAATATGGAAAACTTAAAAGTTTCCAGTCGATTGAACGATATATCTAACCTGAAGAATATGACCAAAATGAAGGTTATTTTTAATGATTAAATAATAAAATCATTAAATTATGCAATATATGACTGCCTTACTCTTTAAGAGCTGGAAGGTTTTGGAATGCTTCTTCAGAGATTTCATCGATTCTGTTACCTCTAAGTTTAATTGTCTTCAAATTATCAAGACTTGTGAACGCTCTTCTTTGGATAAGTTGTATTAAATTATCTTCAATTAGAATCTCTTGCAGTTCTCTTAAATCTACGAAGGTATGCATTACAATTTGATTCATTTTGTTTAGAGATAAACTGACAGTTTCTAACTGTCTGTGAATGTCCCCCTGAAATTAAATCACATAACCAACATTAATAATTTAATTTTAAATACAACTGAAATAACATATTTTTGGCCTGTTATTAATTAATACTGATCTTTGCACGATTTTTTTTTGTTATATTTTTTTATTAAGTTTGTATTTATTAAGTTTTAGTAAGTTTGTATTTATATTTGTTATTAAGTATATATACTAATTGAACGATAATGTTATTTTGGCCTTGACTCATCCGAATGTTAGAATTAGACGGTATTTTTTTATTTGGGAAGGGAATTTTGCTCACCTCCTTGTGTTGGAGTTAAATTTTGGAGGAATTCAGGTAGTTATATTCCTTGATTTGTCATCGCATACATACGGAAAAAATCTTAATAGTAATAAGTCATTATTAGTCTGTAGAGGCATACCTGTAGAGTCCCTTTAGAGAAGTGATCTATAAGGTTATCTTGCAGATTCAATGTCTTCAGCTTATAAAGGAAA
>DWNE01004550.1:0-15019 GCA_018249875.1 Cecropterus toxeus
CTGAAGTCGATCACAGATGCGTTGCTACTCCCGAGGATTAAGATAGTCGCCTCATATATAAGTGAGCCGGCAACCACATCCTTCCACCGAAACGCACGAACTGCTTTACGCAAGAAAGCTGGCAGTGGTACTTCCCCGGTCGAACTACATTGATTCTACCACCTGGAGAAGTAGCGCAGGTTTTTGCCAGATCAATATCCTTTTAAATCTGGTCAACTGAACATTAAGGATATTAGAACCTTTGTCCTCTCATACGTATTCGATGCGATTATGAAAGGTATGTAACCCGATTAACACGTATTATACGAACCTGAACTCTATTGTAATATCGGGAACTGTTTCGTTAATGATCCTTAAGGAAAGCAATATGTTACCAAGTAAGTTATATAACGAAGTTTACTTCACGTAATTACCCAATGATAACTAAGAGGTTTTGTGGGCCTCTATCCATGGATATCTGTAATTAAGCCAGATAAGAATCTTATCTGGCTAAATTACAGTGAAGACCCGCGTGGCGTAGCGGTTACCATACCGGTCTGACATGCAGTGGACCCGGGTTCGATCCCCGGCCAGACAGAACGTGAATGAGGAGTTTAGATATCTGTTCTGGGTCTAGGTGTTTGTGTATGCGTCTTTGTGTGTCCATAGCACCCATGACATAGGAGAAAATCCAACTGTAGCGCTATGAGTGTAGAAAGCGTTAAGCGTTAAACCTGCTTTCAGATGTCTTTGGGTGGCAGCGACCACATACCATCAGGTAGATTGCATCTTTGTTTGCTACTTTAATCGTATAAAATATAATCTTAAACTTAGCCTAAGATTCGAACCACCAAATACTATTACAGTTTTTTTTCTTTTTACCCATGGAGATGTGTCAGAAAGCAGGTAATGTTTTTCGAGCGTATTTATATATATATATATATATATATGTATGTGTGTCTGTTTGTATGTATGTCCATTTCTTTAGCACGCGCTACAGCCCAAACGTCTGGATTGTGACGTGTGACATATTATTAGAAACGTCTCAGTTTGCATAGTGACGTAGGCTATATAATTAAAAAAAAATGGCGCCTGGAAATAGAGAGAAAAGGGGGGGGGGGGACGAATTTTTTACTATTATGACAACATGGGTATCAAATGAAAGCTGGTAAATAGATCAATCTAAAACTATACAGGTATATTATAATACTTTTACTTCACTATTTTGACAAAACTCATATAAGCGTTATCTATACTATAATATTATAAAGTAGACTTTGTTTGGTTGAACGTGCTAATCTCAGGAACTACTGGTTTGAATTGAAAAAATATCTTTATGTTGAATAGTAAACTTATTGTGGAAGGCTTTAGGCTATATAACATCACACTATGTTTGTTTGTTTTAACAAATTGTTCTCTTACAAACGCGGGTGAAACTGCGTGGCATAGCTAGTATTAAATATATATTTCGAACAAAAAATTCGTTTTAGGCAGTCGGGTTTTTTGTTTTAATGTTTTAACGATGTTACTAGTTATTCGTTACAAATAAAACAAGAAACTTCCGTTAACAGCAGACCCTACATTTTTCTAACTTGAATCTTAATTAGAGAATAGTGCCATCTGCTCAAATGGTAGTTAGTTATTACTTGTAATTAAGCTGAACGTAGTTATATAACTGGCATCATGTCAGCGGAAATTTTCAACTTTAATCACAATTATCTTGAAGTTTTATTATATTAAGCCCTTATTTCGGTTAATAGGGCTTTTGTAGTAAAGGCGGTATTCATTTAGGATTCATTCAGTTTTTTTTTTTATTATTTATCTATTAAATTACAAAATTATGTTATTTACTATTTATCTTAAATTCAAAAACGCATTTGCACCCAAAGGGTAAGAACGGATTCCTATTACTTAGTCTCCACTAGTCCTACTAGTCCTCGTCTCTCTTTCCCCTGCCTATGGTAGGAGGCGATTAAAACGGGCTTCCGGGGTTGCGGACAACGACAGTTGGAGCTTGAATCGTCCAGCTAGGTGTCCCCCGAAGGACGGCAGTATATGTGGTCGCATACCGCCGTAAAGACCAGACGGTGCGGTGGTCCCAGCCGCTTATCTGGTTGGTGCCCGATCAGGCAACGCACTTACAGGACTCCGCTTGTGTTCCTTTGGAGATCCCGGAGTCTTCTTCGCAGCGCCGAGGACGGCCACCGAGGAGGTTTTAGTGCGGTAAAAATCCCACATAACCTGGCGTAGCTCCCACGACGTTAGGTACCTTTTGAAGGTTTCCCCCACTTTACAAAAAAAAAAAAGATATGACTGATCTTATCTGGGGTTGTCTACAAATGTCCTTGGGCGGCAGTGGCTACTTACCATTAGGTGGAGTGAATGCTCGTTTGCTACTTCCAAATTCCACCGCCACAATTATTTCTAGCTTGAAGAAGTTCTTGCGTTTCGGTGGAAGGATGTGGTTGCCGGCTCACTTTTATATGAGGCGACCATCTCAGTCCTCGGGAGTAGCAACGCATCTGTGATAGACTTCATATAGAACCCCTGTTCTATATGAAGTTGCTTACAAATGTCCATGGGCGGCAGTAACCACTAACCATCACGTTGGCTGCTTGCTCGTTTGCTACTTCATATTTATAAAAAAAAATTGGGCCGTTCTAATATGAAGTGCTACAGAAATACATATCCTAATACGTATATCAGATTATCATCCCTAGAATACGTTATCATCCCTAGAATCGTGTCGACCTAATGTCAATTGGTCCTGACACTAGAATAAGACAGAAAAAATGTGTGATCGATTTCAGATAGGACCTCGTCTATTTGGGATTGATTACAGCTCTCCCGGGATGACAGTAGGCACTTAACGTCGAAGAGAAGCCTAATAGCGTCACCAGATACATAAAAACATAAAGTTAATCTTCTTAAATCTTTTTAAATATTTTTTATTATGTCATCCTCATCAACAGATTATTGCCGCACTTCTGGGCATGGGTCTTCTCTCAGAATGGGATAGTTTTTAGGCCATTGTCCATCATGCTAGCCAAGTACAATAAAAATCAGTGGGGCGTAGGATTCGAACCTCGGTCCCTCGATTGAGGAGTTGAGTCGCAACCATTAGGCTATAGCTGCTCTTTATTATGCTACTTTTTATTATAATTATAGTATAAGTAGCAAACGAGCATACAGTCAGCGAGGCGATCCAACTTAGTCCTCAAGGGTGGCAACGCATCTGTTGACGACCCGTGTGGCGAAGCGGTCACCATGCCGGTCAAACCTGCATTGGGTTCCGGGTTCGATTCCCGGCCAGACAGACATTTGAATGTTGAATTTAGATGTCTGTTCTGAAATCCTAATGTGGGGCTATGAGTGTAGAGCGTGTCTTTTTTATTTTTAATCGAATCTAATAACGGAATTTTAAGATTGATAGTTGACATTTTATGTTCTTGGCAAACATGATTATATCGTATGAAGTCGCTAATAATGTAAAGCCAGTAAAAAATCGATTATAGTTGTTATTACTCGAACAAAGAGTTTATAGCAATATCGTCAAGTGCAAGTGAAATAGAAGTGTCATAAACGGAAAAATGTCCGCTCCCCAATAAACCAGTTTATCGTTGTTTTTAAGTCACAAGCGAGAGCGTGTAGGGCCGGTTTTTCTGCATTGAATTCCCGCGAGGCAAACTGATCGCCATAACGATCTGATGCAGTGGTTCAGTGTTTGATCCTCGGCAAAACGCATAGCAAAATGTGACGACGCTGACGACCCGCGTGGCGGAGCGTTCACCATACCGGTCTAACGCGCAGTGGGTCCCGGGTTCGACTCCGGCCAGACAGAAATGTGAATGATGAGTTTAGATTTCTGTTCTGGGTCTGGGTGTTTGTGTATTCGTCTTTGTGTGTCCATGGCCATGACACAGTAGAAAATCCTACTGTTTAAAGTTTAAAGTCTACGAGTTTGTTTATTGTGTATTGAGTATTAAGCGGCACAGATTGCTGAAATGTCGAAATATTTCATACTAGATACTAGACCAGGAGCCAAGGGAGTGCTTCGATCACGTTTACCGCGGTATTGTGTATCCCATGTTTTAATCCAGATTATAAATTATCTGTGAGCCAAATTTTAGCCTAATCCGAACATACTGTTCGCAAACAGTACTCTATAATAATAATAAAAACACATCCTCCTCACAAACTTTTATTAGTTAGATAAGGCAAGACATATAAAGAAGACATTCGTCTCCTATATCCTCGGTCGAACTACCCTGGTTCAACCACCGGGCTAGTCTTGAATAGCATCAATATCTCTTTTCCCGGGATTTCATAGGATGCAACTAAGGACCAAATCCAGGAAATGGGTATCAGCGTCTACTGTACTCGTACGTTTACGTCTATGTAACATCCAGGCCTAATGCATGCCTGACGCTGTTTTTTTTGCGAAAAATTTCTTTGAAAACACTTTAGAGGAGGCCTACATTCAACAACTGATCTCAAAACAAAGGATGGATGAATGGTGACGATTTCATTTCAGGTTGCATGTTTGCTATGTAAAATTATTTTTTTCGAGTCGACTTTTAAACTAAGGTAAAGGACTTTTATGACTTGTACCACAAGCAATATATGTGACATGGCTCGCAACTTTAAAGATTATTAGGTTACATTTTTATGATCCTTTACCCACTGAAACTACGGATATTGGATTAAGAGAACTTTACTGCCCTTGATTTTTATTAATACTAGCTGCACCCGTGGATACATCTGCGTTTACAAAATGCAACATTACATACGTATCACTTTTATGATGCCTTTTTCTTATTATTTTGAGATATTTAAAACTATTTAGATTTTTTTCCGTTAATTTATTTATTAGTCAGGCTTTACTTGGTCAAGCCTTATGTTTGGTTGTAGTTTGGTAAGTTGCCAGCTTTAACGAATAATTTTAAACTTGGGCTTCCTGTGTATAAGAATCTGGGATAAAACAGTAGGAATTAAAACCTACTTTCTATTACAGAATAGAGATTCATAGTCTTCATCTCCCATCATGATTCCCGTGAAGACCATAAATACTTTTGCAGTCGAACAAGAAATGGTTCTACTTTAGAGTTTAAAATAAGTACTAAATTTGAGACTGTCAAATTCAAAACGCATGTATTTGTAATGTTGATAGTTTCCGCAATGTGCATAGATAATCGGATTAAATCAGAAATTAATTAGCGCTCAATGAACTGAGTCCATACGCTCTGCACACTTATACGTAATTAACAGTATATTAATAGTCGACAAAAATGTGTCACAGAGACATCACTTAATAATTAATATGCGTTTAAACGGTCTGGAGTATGGTTGGAACAAAACCAGCAAATACGAGTCAGACACGCGATGAGTTCTATATCGTTATTTATAAAAACAGCCAAAAAATCACGTTCTATATATGGGAGCTCATTTTAAATAATAATGTTATTCTTACTTTATATAGGAGTCTAAGTTAAATATTAATTGTACTCTGTTTTTAATCACTGAAAAAGCGGCAACAGAAATACATCTGTGAAAATTTTGACAGTCTGAATTTTCACAGATGATATATTCATGGGGGTCATAAGATACAGTTTGGTGACAGACAGACAGAGAGGAGTCTTATTAATATGGTCCCGTTTTTAACCCTTTGGTACGGAACCCTAAACACATTACTTTATATAGTTGGATATGTGTGTAGATTAAGATTTAGACCTCCAACCATTTGCTTCACAAGACGAAAATAACTATACCCTTTACGATAAAAAGCTAAACCCGAACTTAAAAGTTCAAAAAGATACAAAGTCGCAGGTAAAGCTAGTTCTCTATATGTCCATTAATGTTCACACTACCTGTTCCTCTTCACTCACACGTACAACACGACCTCAGAACGTGGCTTTCGTTTACCTGTCCCACTATAGGCTGAGTTGCGTTCAGTCACAGCGCGACAATTTTGTGGATAATATTTAGGTACCACATATTGCGATAAATTTTGTGGGTAACCTGGGTAATATTTACCACACATTGTAATTATTTCTGTGGGTATCCCGACAACCACGAAATATTAGGTTTAAGCTTTAATCGTTCTTTTGCAAGCGACAGTATTGAACGATAAAAACAAATGTTTGAAATTTGACGACCTGCGCGGTACGGTTACCATACCGGTCTAACATGCAGTGGGTCCCGGATTAGAATCCGGGACCCACTGCATGTCAGTCCCCTGCCAGACAGAAATTTGAATAATGAGTTTAGATTTCTGTTCTGGGTCTGAGTGTTGTGTATTCGTCTTTGTGTGTCCATGGTACCCACGACACAGGAGAAAATCCTACTGCGGGGCTACTCATAGCCCTGCAGTAGAAAGCGTTTATGAATGTAGAAAGCGTTTAAAAGTAGTTTAAAAGTAGTGTCTTATACTATGAGGCCACGAAATTTTGCTACAAATAGTAACTGGAAATCATTTATTATGTGTACGGTAGAACCAGTGTAGTCGAACTACACTGGTTCTACCGTACCGTAGTCCTCGGGAGTAGCAACGCGTCTGTGATATACTTCAGATAGATCCCCTGTACTATATGAGATTACTTACAGATGTCCATGGGCGGCAGTAGCCACTTACCATCACATGGACATTTGTAAGCAACTTCATTTAGAACAGGGGTCCTATATGAAGTCTATGACAGATGCGTTGCTACTCCCGAGGACTGAGATGGTCGCCTCATATGAAAGTGAGCCGGCAACCACAACCTTCCACCGAAACGCACGAACTGCTTCACGCTAGTGTGGCGGTGGTACTTCCCCGGTCGAGTTACGTTGGTTCCACCACCTGGCAAGTATTATTATGGTGCGTTAAAGCAAAACCTCTCTGTTTCATCTTAAGAGGCACATCTGTGATAACTTTTTCAGATGTCCCTTCTGGAAACCCTACTTATTTTTACCCGACTAGGACAGAATAAGAGTAATGTTTTTCAAGGGCATGTATGTATGTCTATTTGGCATGCGCTAAACTCCAATCGGATGGATTATGACTTGTGGCATATCATAGGAATCGTTTCGGTTTGCAGAGTAATATAGGTCATATAATTAAAAAAGAGCATTTAAAAAACGAAATGGGGGAAAGTGCGACTTTTCTATCACAACAATATGGGTATCAGAACAAAATTAAACCTAGTAAATAAATCATTCCAAATATAATTTTAAATATCTTGTATGGTTATTTGTAAAAGATATTATGTAAATTATTTTATATGGTTAAGTTGTGAAAACAAATCGAAAGCATATTATTATTAGAATAATTTCTAGGTATCTTATTTGTGATGGCAACAAACGGGAACCTAATATTATACATACATAATTTTATATCTTAGCAATACTTGAGAGTGGCAAGAAAAAAGAACAATTCCAAAAATGAATATGCAGTAAAATCTTATTTCATTAGTACTTACGAACATGAACTATTTTTTCGGTTTCGAATAAGAAACTTTACCAATGTGTGTGAAGGAGGTAGGACGCATTATGTAACTCTACCTATCCAGATCTTTCTAATCAAAGTTACACCGATTTTCTATCAGTATCTGTAAGTATTGGACAAAATACGGTAGCAATTTGTGTTTGTAGTAACTTTGTATTACTTTTTATGTAAATACATACAGTATATTTCAATAGTATTCATGATATAGGTATTTGAAATGATCCTTCGAGAAAGAGACAGCGTTATCCACCACGCTAAAACATGGGAATTGGTAATCTTCACAAAAAATCTTAACAGAGGTATTTGAAACCTCTGTTAAGATTTTTTGTGAAGATATTTTCGAGAACTCTCAATCATTAAGGACTCGTGATATTTTCCTTCGTCGTAAAAGCAAGTAATAAATAAACTCGAAAAATCAATTTTATTGTGTATACTTGGGATTTTAACTTCGGATTGAAATAAAAGCTTGTTTTTAAAATATTATGCAATGTAATACATAATAATACATAAGGTACACCCATACATTTGATACGAATATTAGGAGCATTGTAGAAAAATATATAATCCGTCATTTGGTGATGACGGTCATCTTGGAATTGATTTTTCTTCGGGGTACACCCCGAAAAAAAATTAATTTAAATTAATTTGTAGAATACAATACATTGTATTCTACAAATTAAGCCCATCATTTGATACCCAAATAGGGTTGTACAAAAAAAAATAATCTGCCATTTTGTTGCAGCGGCCATTTTTGTTTAAAAATAATATTACTGAAAGGTATATTCTAAATTAAATTTCAGATCAGTCCTGTAAAGTTGGTCAAATTCATCTTGCAAGGTTTGACCTTAACATACTTACAAGTTAAATTTGCAAGTTAATGAAAAGCTTGTAAATTAACAATCGTTCTATGCTAATAACAATTATTAGGGAAGTTTGTTAAATTAAATAGCTCCTCTTGCGGTAGTGCCAATTTCTAAGCAAAATCAAACCAAGATGTATCCCTCGTTAGTATGCGAAGTCACACAGTGAACCTCCCTCAAACGGCTTAAGCAATTTAAGTTTACGTCGATAAATTGACATCAAATCTCAATTTGTACTGCCGAGGCTTATACTCGATACATTAAAATAATTTCGGCATAAATCAATTGATTAATTTCTGGAGATTTTGGAAGTTTGTAGAACGTTTCAACTTAGGGGCTGATTTAAAAACATAAACATTAAACGTTAAAAAAAAGTGTTTATGTTTTTAAATACTGATTTCATTGCACCCATGACACAGGATTTTCTCCTGTGTCATGGGTGGCATGGACACAAACACCCAGACCCAGAACAGAAATCTAAATTCATCATTCACCTTTCTGTCTGGCCAGGGATCAAATCCGGGACCCGGTGCGTGTCAAACTGGTATGGTAAACGCACCGCCATACGGGTCGTAAAATTTAAGCGGTTTGACGGATTGTGACATATGACATATCATTAGAATCATCTCAGTTTTCAGAGTGACAAACGACGGGAGCAAATGACTATTTTTTATTAACACGGCAATATGAGTTTCAAATAAAAGCTAGTAAATATAACAATCTAAAAATATACATATTATAAAACTTTTACTTGACTATTCGGACGAAAACTCATTTAAGCGTTAAATTAAATCATTACGAACAAAAAACGGGTTTGTTTTAGTAATGTTAATAATGTTTCTAGTATATAAATAGAATACAAACAGATTACATGCCAAATACTCGAAAACAGAAAGAATATTTTTTATGTAGGGTCCCCGTAGAGTCGTATTTTGGCATGTGTAGGTACGTAAATAGGTTTCTAGGGCTGGTTGAATATGCTAAGTATTTTCGACTCTTATTAACATCGTTTTTATGTAAGAGACCAAAAATCACCTTTCTGCTCAGAATGTATTATGAGACTTATTTTAACAAAGTCAAATTAATAGCGAAATCTATATATATAAAAGACAATTCCGACTCACTGACTTTTTTTTATTATTTTTTTCACTGACTTATATGTCAAAGCACCGCCGTAACTACTATACCTAGAACATTGAAATTTGGTATAGAGGTTCCTTTTATGGTGTAAGTGTGCGACAAGAAAGGATTTTGAGAAATTCAACCTCTAAGGGGTTTGAATAGGGGTTAAAAGTTTGTCCTAAAATATAATAGCTACTATTTAATAACCGACTTCCTAAAGGACAAAAGGTTATTTATTCGTCACGTTTTATTTATGAATGTTCAGTGATTACTTCGCGACGCCGCAAACCGACACGATTCAAACGACAATGTATGCAACTATGTAGTTTCGCAGTGGGTTTAAAGGAAGATGAAAAAATTTTAGCAGTTTTTTCGGAAAAGTGGAAAAATTGCATGTCTTATAATCTCGAAGAATTCGGGTGTTTCTGGACCGTTTTCAGTTTTCTTTCTTTCATTTAATAGAAACTTTCGATGCAGAACTTTTGTTCTTAGATATGCGAATGATCCGATGGTAAACTCTTAAATTATTGGGTGGAAATTGACATTATTCCACCAGTTTTTATTATGAGTACACTCAAAGACAAATACATAACTACTTAGACCCATGACAGATATCAAATTCTTCATTTTGCTATCTGTCTGGCTGAGAATCGAATCAGGAACAAACTCAGGTCAGAACAAACAGGTCAGAGTGGTAATGTTACCGCTCCGTTACGCAGGTCAACAAATGTCGTCAAATTTCGGCAAAGGTCACACTTTACACTTTCCTACAAAATCTCTTGAATTATCCATAAAATTGATCTCATCATGTTGCCAGAAACATCGGCCTCGTGGTAATTGGAAATTTAGATTTAGGAATTTTCATAGAATAAACATTGATATTTTTCGATTTAGTCTACGCCGAAGACTAAATTATTATAATTTCGGTAACTTGTACGAGCTTGCGAAACTTATTATATACTTTGGAGCAGTTCCAAGATGAGATGACGACGTACGTTCTTATCTTGTAATTATGCGGATATTGCGTCATTTTAATACTAATTATGTGGTAGTTTACTACGTAGATAAGAGTAGTTCAAAGCTTTCAACGCTCATAGTTATATATCTGATTGTAATAAGATTTCTTATGATTTTGAATGTTATGAGCAGTGATAACTAAATGATATGAGCAGTGATAGCCTAATGAATGAAACTCGGCCTCTCAATCGAGGGTCTGAGGTTCGAATCCCAGGCATGCACTATTGATTTTTCTAAAACGTGTTAAAATTTAAGTATCCCTGCTTTACGGTGAAGGAAAACATCGTGCGGAACCTGCACATCTGGGAGTTCTCTAAAAAAATGAGTTCTCAAAGGTGTGTGATGTCTAATTCGCACTTGACCAGCGCGGTGAACTATGGCCAAAAACTCTCTCATTCTGACAGCAGACCCGTGACCAGCAATGAGAAAAAAATTGGTTGACGATGATGATTATGGTTTTGAACGTTTTTTGATAATATTTTAAAAGTGATAGAACTCGTTATGGTTCAACTGGACGGAAGCACCACCATGCCGGAGCCGGCAACCACACCAATCCACTGAAACGTAAGATCTGTTTCACGCAAGAAATTGTTGTGGCGGTGGTACTTCCCCGGTCGAACTACACCTTGTGAATATCTTGTGAATATACCAATTTTACTTAGTAATTACTTATAACCGTATGAATTTTGTATTTTATAGAGATGAGATTAGAATTTTCCAGCATATGGGTCACCAGATTTTAAGTAGTCCCTTTTGTTTATGAATATTTGCAATTTTAGAGACCAATACATCGCTGGCTTTCAACGCCAGTTCCTTTTGCCCCTTTTTGAATAACCCAATTTCATAGCGCTCTGGGATTCCTTCAAAAGAAGTCATTTGATATTTTTTACGCATGCAGAAATAAAGGGGATGAAATAGATTGCACTGTGCCCATAATAATTATTGCGATCAAGTGACAAATACGATCTAATTCCTAACTCCTCAATCTCAATTCTGCGAGGTATTATAATGGTTATAAAATGTGCTTCTTTGGTAATTAATAATAATTAATTGTCCGAGAAACTAGTACTAATAAAGAATTCTATAATTATGTGTTTAAAATTGTACAAAATAGAATAAGTATAAATCGTATATAATCGTAAGTATAAATCAAACGGGTTGCACTCTAGTTGCAACCCGTTTGATTCTTTTGTAGGCGCTTCTAAGTCTGCAAACGACTTCATGCTGACTTAGGAGATCGCTCCAGTTACATTTAAATCGTAAATTGTAGTTACTTGGTACAACGTACAGGTTAGTTTAGTGGCGTATAGTCGAACAAAACTAATTAAATACTTAAACTACAGTAATTAAACCAAACTCATTGCACGACTTACAGAAAGGATACGAATTTTCCCAAAGTAGGTACACCCATTTCCTTCTATCAGTTAGGCTGAGCTTTAAAGACAGTGATTGATGGATAGTTTCAAAATGTTCTAAATACTATAGAATCCAAAATTTTCTATGGCATTATGTTGAAAAATTTTGCAAAGTTAATTTTTGTAATTAAGTTTAAGAGACTTACAGGTGAAGCCTTTTCATATCATTGTTAATTTTCGACCCTTCAACGTTGGATTTAATTAAAGACCAATTATTATCTTAATTAGTTATGAAGAATCCATTAAAGTGAATGTTTTAATATTTTTACTGAAAATTTCTTATCCTAAGAACTTAATTTTCTGGTTGTAATGTTTCAAATGTAATTATTGAACATTTGAAACGGGTTTGTTTGGTTGAACGCGCCAATCTCGGGAACTACTGATTCAAATAGAAATAATATTTTTGTGTTGAATTGTCCATTAATTGACGAAGGCTATGACGGATGTTTGTTTTTTCTTATATAGTTATATAATCATGTTCAATTAGTAGAATCAGCATGGTTTGAATGGGTACCTCTCCATTCAATACATATTTACTTTCATATTTTTACCGTAAAACAGTTCTCAGGTTTTGGCAAAACTAGTAACGTCGTTAAAAACATGTAAAGTTTATTTAAACAATAAACTGATAAATTGATAAAATGTTTATATTAAAAACATTTCAACAAAGTAAAAAAGAACATCGTCGTTGCTACGTCAACAAAAAACGACCGTGGCGCCATCTATCGAAAAATGGTCGTACCAACTCAGACCTTCGTGGGCACAACTACTTTGCTGATTACCATCACATGATCAAATTCATAGTTTACGATTCTATAAAGGACGTACAGACAAAAAATCGTTATTATGTATATAGATAAAATTATTCACGCATGAAACTATGATGACCTCCCGCAACTCATCAAGAGATGGCAGCACCGTATCCTGAATCACGCTATCAGAGATTTCTCAATATCCTACATATATACAAGTTCCGAACTGAGACTTTCGGAGCACGGCCGCTCCCCAGGGATGATCAACTCGCCCTGCGCGAGATGTCCCTTTGCCAAACAACTGTATATACAATACTCCTGTGTTTACAATTACAACCCAATCCATTAATTTCTCTCTGTTGTGCTCAGTACGGTTGGAAATTTCTAGCAATATATATTTTTAGACATTTTTAGGCGGCATATCGTCTTGGTTCCCCATAGAGTTCCTGAAATGTATGAAATTACGTACAGATGTAATTTACTGTCTATTATTATTTTATATGAGAAGGATGCTCGTGTGGGAAGAGGAAGAATTAACTTTATACTTTTAAACAATTACTTTAATATTTATAAGATTTTAAGAATGATAAAAGTATTTTCTCACGGCCTCATAGACTTTTCTTGCTACAAATTCGTTTTTATCTTCAAATTCAATATCCGTTTGGTTGGATGAAAGGAATGGAATGGCATTGAAACATAATTTATTGAAATTGGCTTTGAATGGGGAGCAAATTTCTTCTCATTTTGGCCTTAGGTATACTACACATACAAACGATACGACCTCGTATATCGAAACCTTACGACGAGTCGCAAGTCGTATCGTGTCAAAACACGTAATTATAGGCTAGGTTAGGTTAGGTTAGGATTTTATCATTGTTTTCATTGGGGAAGACGTCATGCTGTCGCACGTGGTGAACGCCATGCTTGACAGCGAGAGTAAATGGATAGCGGTGGCCGATTACTGCGAAGCAGTAATGTCCGCCAAGGAAGTAGTGGAGCGTGTCTGGGAGGAGGAAGCAAGCGCAGACTCCATCCAGCGCAAGCGAAGAGGAACAAGAAGGCGACAATTCGCCCACCTGTTACCATCCTAACAGAGAAGCAGTGGATCGGGGGATCCACTGCCATTAAACTCTACACGGTGGAGCCCCGGACACCTGGGCTAACAACCACCTGCGTCCTGCAAAGGCCCAAAAAATAACGCAAGTTGATCCAACAAATCGTCAGGTTTTTAGTGGGTAGTCTGAGTTCTCCCAGGAGTCCCACATACTCATCGGACTCCCCAGCGTTTGATGATGTATAAATGCATTTTCCTGACGTAAAAAAAAAGGTTTTTACCATTGTTAAGTATATATCTCAAAAACTATATCAGTTAAGGTATATTAATACTCAATGTTTCGATTACGATCACTTACTCAGTTGTTTAACACATGTTTTATAAAAAAAGTCGTTTTGTCGACAAAAAAGAGGTGTTTTCAAAATGGCGAAACTTTTAGGTTTCCCTATCCTACGTGCAAATGTTAGATTTTTTTCAACGAAAACGGAATGAAAGGATCTACCATGCGTCATACCGCAATGCCACATTGTGTAATATCTTACGATTCACTTCATAGATTTCGACACGATACGACGACATGACGTGACATCATATCGTATGAATGGATTTTAGCCCTTAGGTGCGTTTAAATGGAACTGACTTTAGACTCCGACTTGAGTGATGTGGTTGGAATTTTAAGTGACATTTAATAAGCTTGTTTGTGAATGCCGGCAATATTAGTATGCAACCCAAGTACGTATATTTTAGAGGTACAATTGTACTTCGGTGGCTACAAATGTTTAGAAGTATCACAGTGACTAAACGGTTTCATCTGTTTTTAGGCGCCATTTTTTAAATTTTGTAAGTTGACATTAATATATAAATGTCCCTCTTCTCTTCGTGGGCTATCAGACCAGCCAAATGTGGTTTAATAGAATTGACACACTTTTAAGAACTTTAATGTATGTACTTATTAAAGTTATCCAAGAATGTCTTCACATTATAGCGAGTGAGAAGGAATTTCTAATGCACACATTGGAACATCACAGGTGAGCTAAGATTTGAATGTTGTACTTCAAGCGTAAAGACAATAAATTGGAATTATTAAACTGCTTACTTCTATTTCTGTTTGTGTTTATAAATGTATATTGTTTGACTAGTAGTATTTTATTTATTTTATTAATATGAAGTAGCAAACGTGCAAGCAGCCCACCCGATGTTTTTTTTTTATAAATATGAAGTAGCAAACGAGCAAGCATCCCACCTGATGGTAAGTGGTTTCTGCCGCCCATGGACATTTGTAAGCAACTTCATATAGAACAGGGGTTCTATATGAAGTCTATCACAGATGCGTTGCT
>DWNE01004551.1:0-15018 GCA_018249875.1 Cecropterus toxeus
AACAACTTACAAGATAGTAACAAATAAAAAGAGAGTAAACAAATATGTAGGTGTATGTTGTTTTTAGAGGTAATTAAATGGTGTTTTGTTTGTATTTAATACTAGGTTGTAGACTTATGATATGTCTATATTATGAAATCTGGAAATGAAATTCATAGCCTGGAAAGCTTGAAAGTATACTTGACAACAATAAAATGAAATGAATTGACATTAAATTAAGTATTTTGTTTATATTATGATGTTTTCAAAAATGTCGATGGTTGTATAAATCGGGTTCAAAGTGCGTTATTGATAAAGTAACATTATTATTAACGATCAAGTGCTTACCGTCCAAATTATGATCTGTGGTCCATTGTCCCCTCAACTATTGAAACCTACAACGAAAGTGTCTTATTAGAATAAAATCCTCGACAGACGCAGCCTACGAAACCAAAACATAGGGTAGCGAGGCTGACACGGTTTTCACGCTCTAATGATGGTTGCAAAACTATGAAACCGCAAGTTCTCTTGCAATGTTGCAACTTAACTATTTACACAGGACGAAAACGCATACACAAACGACTGCCATCTCGAAACCATTTCACGCCACAGATTTAACATAACTGTACACCGATACGGTCCATAAATACCATCACCGGACATTAAAAACACCGAAAACTCAACAAAAACTCTCCTTTCGCTGCGAGTATGGGTTTCACAGTATCATTAAATTGTACCAATTTCACAATGTAAACACTTCGATTATTACCAATTACTTCCGATTTCCACTTGGATGCAACACGAGCTCGTGTAATGACAAACGAATCGGTATACGAAACGTTTACCACGTATTTATTTCGAGAAATTTGCCAACATTTCCCGTTTCTATACGTATTTTAGCAACCAAATGAGTGAATGAATGACGGACACAAAAGAGGACGGACATTTTAAATTAATGTTACCGCACTGAAAAAATATTACGTCGTACATGAAATCGGATACCTGTATACACAAAATTGTATAGGCGGCTTACCTTTTTACATCGGCATCATTAAATTAATAAATAATTTCACTGTTTCTGAATGATATTAATAAAATTGACATAATTATTTAGTTTAATACCAGTGATTTACAAACAAAATTAATCAAAATGTGAATAACTATAATTTACGATCCTTAGTTACCATCAGTATATAATGACATGGTAAGAAATGACATGGTAAGAATCTATTTAGTAGCCACATAGCTTATGATTATTATACTAACATATGTAAAATGTTAGCAGTATTATTTACTCCTTAATATTTCAATTTATAGTTTAACGGTATTTGTCAATATAAAATAAAGTTTATTTTTTAAATAACTTGTGCTGCCACTTTACAATAAAAATGTTAAGTAACAAAAATTATTAAAATAACATGTGATCTAAATGAGTGTGATTTAATGAACATAAAGATCGCCTAGAACAAAATTGTTTATTTGGTATTTGGTACTATGGTACACATTACATGTACAATCGTGAACTGTTATGTTAATAACCTAAGAGGAGGGGTGGGGCTTTTATTTTAATGTAAATCAAATGTATATAGATGTTTATATTGGCCACGGTCAGTGTTTTATGCATTTATATCATTTACTAACTGAAGTACCCGTGCTTCGCTACGTGACATAAAAATTAGGTTGACCTTCCATGTACTAGGGTCTTCTATATTTCCTTGCACGACAAACATTCGATGGCACCACGATTGAGCCGAGAGAAGAAACGTTACCAAAGAACTACATTGGAATATCGTTGCACTAAATTCGATAGACACTGTTTAATGATAAGTTTCTGGAGTATAGAGTCATTAGTGCGAAATTTTGGCCACGGTACTCCAAGAATTAAACACCGCATTACTCCAACACCGCATTTAATTTTCTAGAGCATCTATTGTCTTTCTTTTGACTTGTCGTAAGCTCCACGTGACCGCTTCAAATAAAATATGGGAAACATAAGTGTGCGAGCCAGGCCTTAGTGGCTTAAATAATATTTTTTCCGCCATATTTTAGAAAGGTAAATATCAATTTATTTTTCCCTATAGCTTATAACATCATAAAGTACACCTGTTGTCAAAATTTCGTGGTCCAAGCTTAATAGTTTAAACTATGCGATCATTTGTGAAAAGTGAGTATCCTCATTTATTTCTAAATAAAAATGTAAACAAGATATCGTATAAATCATTATAACCAATGTACTATACCAGCAGATAAAATTCCCGCCTTAGTGTGGTAATGGTCTACTGCAGTCGAATAATTAAAATTATTATTCAGAATTTTATTTTAAAGACCGAAGTTACACATTGCATATTTTATGTATTTTACATTATATCTATGTTAATTTAGCCCACCAGATGGCATGCCATTATTTTTAAGGTCACATACATCATATATGTACAAATTCTAATACAATCACAACTTGACAGATAAAGAACAGTTGTACGCTATTGTTGTACGCGTATCCAAACGCTGGAGTACTATTTTCTCGTAATCGCCGTTCGAATAAATGACACGCAATAGCAAGGAACCAATAAAAAACGACGCGCAAATACACGAGTTTTTATAAATCAAGTGCATAACATACAAACGTTATCGTGTAATCCGATTCTTGCGGTTTCCAAAACCGGAGTGTTTCGTGACAGTGTTGAATAACGTGTAAAATTGATTGTTTTGATCGCAAGGAGGCATGACCACGGCGTGACTTCCATGCCCTGCGTTCTACGGAAGGGCGTGCGGATTACGTTTACTATGAATGATTTTATCTCTTTCTAAACTCGAGTATCTGTGAATGACCGAGTGTAACGGCGAGCGTACCGAATTATGGATTGAAAATTGTTTGTTGTTGATGTATTTTGATATTTTCACGTCAACATCGCTCAGGTCTCGGAGTTATCTCGCCGTCGGATCGTAGTGGCGCGGCGAAGAAAATAAGTCATATGGCGCTCGTCGGAATACGGCGAGCGCGGATCGGTTACGGCGTTCGATTTATCGTCGGGCGATTTACTATTTACGCGCTATTAAAAAGAGATAGTACGTATTTTTAGTCGCGTCGGCGGCGGCGAGGAGCTGACGGTCGACTTTCATCACGGTCCGTAAACAAGTCGAAGGTTACGCGTCGGTCGGTGGCAGGCAGCAGGGTGGGTTGGGATGGTGAGGGGTTGAGATGGCAGCGATGGCGGGAAGCGGCGCGATTGTGCGGCAGGGCCACCTGCGGAAGCTGAAGACGATGAGGAAGAAGTATTTCGTGCTGCGAGCTGACTCCGGGGAGGCATCGGCGCGGCTCGAGTACTACGAGTCAGAGAAGAAGTTCCGGGCGGGTGCTGCCCCGCGCCGGGTGCTGCCTCTGAAGAGCTGCTACAACATCACGCGACGCTTGGACCTCAAGCAGAAGCATGTGATCGCGCTGTTCACGCGCGAGGAGCAGCTGTGCATTGTTGCGGATAACGAGCAGGACCTGCATGCGTGGCTGGCTGCCATCCTCCGGCAACATCGCTCCGATGATGCCAGCCAGGAATTATTGCATCCAATACGTAAGTGCTCTCATATATGATTCTTATTTGTAAACCTGATAAAACTCAGATAATTATATAGGTAGTGTTGTAGGCATAGTTGTTGTCACTGTTTAGCGATTGTATCATGTGAACATTTAGATTTTTGTCTAATTAGAATTATTGTCTGAGATATCAATTACCAATCCATTAGGAAATTTATTTAGTTAACTCGAGGAAGAAAACATTCCATTTTGCAAAAATAAACTTATATTTTAATGACTTATACATTCCTTATGATTACACAGTTTGTTTACATTTCTAGTTTTACTTAATTTGTGTACTGGATGTAGTTGATTAAGATTTCTCCATACATAAATTACTACTGCAAATAACAGAGCATAAAAATGAATTTCCTCTGTAAACTAAGCTAAATATACCGTTATTTCTAACCTAATTTACAGAATAAAGACAATTTTTATATTCAAAGAAATCTTATTCTCTAAATAGTACACACAGGATAATGTTATGCGCTATTAATTTAAGTAATTATGGTAAAAGCAGGAAAAAAATCCAAAACAAAAACAAGTAATATGATTTTAACATGTGCAGCACCTTATAAGATATGATTTCTATTGATTACTGTATATTTGATAACTGTAGATTTTGTTTTCGTTTTTCAGTTATTATTTTTCATATTAGTTACCAAGTTTTTTGGTTTTTATAACAATTTATTTAACATCTTATCATATTTATTCTATTATATTATATTTATTCTATTATATTATGTCTAAGTAGATAAATAAATATGATATATTTATTTATCTGCTTAGACATAATGATGTACATACATTTATTTGTTGTGGTCTGTTTTTTAGCCTTATATTTTTAAATCTGTCAAGCCAATCTTGCTGTGCTGTGTTATAAAATTGAAAATTTACACGCTTAAAAACATGAACCTTCTAATGTAGACGGTATAAAATGGAGACATAGAGGATCATTAGCGAATATTATCATTTTGAGAAGTTTTACAGTTCTATTCGTATAAGATTGAACAACTATAAAAGTAACTTTATTATTATTTCAAAAGTAAAAGCAGGATTATTTATAATATTAACTTTCAATTTTAATTGTCTGTCTTGATGGTGTGGGATAGATATATATCTATCCTTGATATCAAGGTGCTATAACAAGACCATATCCTCATCATTGTTGACTTTATAGTTATAACCCTGAACATTTGAGATTGAGAAAGATAAAATCCTAGACTAAAATGGACTTTAACCTAACTTCTACTTATGCTATGCCATGCTTGTTATAACAGATTGGTATATTGGTATACATAGCTTTTTAATTAAAAATGACTGAAATCTGTACAATAAGATTACTCATATTTTACTTTACCATCAAAATAAATTTTATGTCTAATATGCACATAAAATTATGAGTGTGTTACCTTATATTTGAACCTCGGACCTACAGATTGAGAGGCCATCTTTTATTCCAATAAGCTATTGGTTTAATTTTTGCGAAACACTACTTGTTCATATGACAATAAACTTATAATTGTATTCTCAATGGAAAGACATTAATACTACAATACTTTAATTACACACACACAAACACACATCCACATATACATATATAATCACATGTATCTATATTCAATATACATATATTATAGTATACTACTATGTATTTACAACTTCTTGTTTACAACTATTCAGTGAGTCTTACAGACAGAATGAAGTTATTGCATCAGATTTAAAACGCATGTGTTGAGCCAGAAATGATTGGATTTTATGAATTGTTGTTTTTTTTTCATGTAGATCTATCAAATTGCTATGTGTATTTTGTAATATGAAGTATTTAGCATTTTTCAAAATCCAGATAAAAAAGTATTTCAAAATTAGAAAATAAATGGTTGGGGTTAGCACAGTAGCAGGTCCAGAGTTTCTTTTTGAGTAAAACCATTTGAGAATTTGTGGACCTCCATAGGATGGAAACAGGATGATGGAATAAGTAGAAATATAGGTATCAAAAGTAAGTCGAAGATTTTGCAGTGCCTTACAAGTCACGGATGAACTTATGAATATGATTTCAGGTTTTTGAGCCCCCTAACTCCACCAGTGGCTTTCCGTGTAGTTAAGATTCAAAGAGTGTGTCAGTTCAAAAGAACCAAAGTCAAGAAACGGCAAAATAGCTAACATTTGTGTGAATATTCTACTTTCCCATCATATGAACTGATTTTTTATACAATAAAAAAACAGTTCATGGAAATTTTTGTTAAGAAATTATCATGAAATGCAAATATTTAAAACTATGTTTGTGTAATATGGCCAATTTTGATGTTTAAAAAACTTTGCATGGCTATAATAGCTACTTCACTGCATTGCACCAAAGTTCTTAGTACTTGAAGGCTTAAAGTTCCAACAAATAATAGGCATTCAATATTCTGAAAATTTCCACAAGGATTGCACAATATTATTTTCGCGAACGCAATAGTCATAAAGTTTTGGAATAGAACCTTCTATGTGCGGTTTCGCTGCTGTTACGGCCAGGTGAAGACAGCAGTTTGGAACATGAGGAGTTCCTATTTACTTGTAAGGAGTATCTCAAATGTGCTGGGACTAATCGCGAGCATAAGGAGAATTGGTCGTCTTGGACAACTATTGTTTGACATTGTTGAAATAATTGTTGACGTGTTATTTTTGGAATAATAGAAAAAAAGTTAGACAATGTGCCGTTATTTGCGCCTCATATTTGGTAGTAGACTCATTAATGTAGCCCTGAAGAAAAAAAAGGTTGAATACCCCTGCTCTATAGATTTCAAGGCGATAATGCCGTTGACCCCAGATCGCTATTTGATATCGAGTAAATAAAGTTCCATAATCAATCATAATAAGGGGCTGTTCAACCCAGCGCGGTTCGCGCGGCTAGCTGCAGCTCATCTTATTCCTAAAGGTTGATTTCCTTTCCACATAATCCTTCCAGAATAGAACAGACAGAATTCGTCCGCGTAAAAAACTATTTAATAATAAAAATAATTAAATACTACGATGCACTAAGTCCAATTTTATCCCGTTTGTTGCGGAATTTCAAAAAAACATTTTCTTATTGTGTGCCTACTTTATATTAGTATAAGGATAAATATTCAGGATGTATAAATATTCAGTCTCATGGTCATAACGGTTTTGACTCATGCCCTTATTTCATCACTTGATTTCACTTTTTCAAAAAGGTTAATACAGATAACTGAAATTATTATTACACTACTTCTATTTACTATCACAATTGGGCTACGGCTTCCCGTGCCTGTCGTAAGAGGTGATTAAATGGGTCTTCCGGGGTTGCGGGCGGCAAGAGTGGGAGTTCAAACCGTCCAGCCAGGCGATCCCGGGGAGGACGGCGCATAGTCGTAAACACCAAACAATGCGGTGGTCCCAGCGGCTCACCTGGGTTGAGCCCGATGGGGCAAAGCGCTGAGAGGATTCCGGCTGCGTTCCTTTGGAGATCCCGGAGTTCTCTTCGTAGCGCCGAGGACGGCCACCATTAGGAGTTCAGAGATTGTATTGGTTCGGTTGTGCTTGGATTGCAGTAGTATTTGGATGTCACTTTCCGGTCACTCAGTCACTTTCCTCTGTTATATGTATATACTGTATGTGAGAACATCCTTACGGATTTATTACGCTAGCTTTTGACAGCGGGCCTTGGAGGTCGCCAATATCAATCTACGTATGCAACACATTTATTTATACGCAATTCAACGCACCTGACTTCAAACTTTTGCGCATTAATTTCGTCGTAATGAAATAATAAGATATAAGATAATGTTAAATATAATTCAATTACGTACAACACAAGTTTACCGTAAAGGTCTATCATAGAGGGTAGCGGGTTCGATCATCGGTCAGGAAATATAAGCGATGAATTTAATTTTTGTTGTGTCTACGAATATACTTGCCTTTGTATGGGTCCATGGTTCCCAGATTTGTAGAGTTTCTTCCAATCTATAAAGAATACTGTAAAAGATTTTTTAAATATTATTGCAATTTATTATATTCACCCAGTACTCAACTTAGTACATTTATAAAAAACAATATCGCCAGCCGCTTAAATAAAGCGTTCATTTGAGTAACTCCCATTGACCGGTAATACTTCCACCGCAAATAATGGGGTTTCATAAAAAATGTTTCAGGGCTGTCAATCATACTTACAGTATAATAACGTTGTGAACTGTTTGTTTTTACTTTATAAGCATGGTAGTTATTAGTCAGAAAAAATACACTGGTAAATTTACTTTTGGTGGCTACGCAATACAGCATTTATTTTACGACTAGCTGTGCTCCGCGGGTTCACCCGCTACTACACAAGAAAAACCAAACATAGAGTGATATTATATAGCCTATAACCTTCCTCGATAAATATAAAAATATTTTTTCAATTCTAACCAGTAGTTCCTGAGATTAACGCGGACAACCAAACTCTACTGCTTTATAATATTAATATAGATTACGTTTTCCCGCTGTTTCTCCTGGTAGTAAACCATCAGATTTTTCCCCGGAGAAGAATTTTGGGATACCCAGTCTTATTATAAGTTTCTCTTAGAACTCCTTCCAAATCTGACCATAATTTTGTCAATGCTGTTTAATAGGCACTGAAGTCTGAACTTAGACGGGTATAAACGGAAAAAATTCGTGCCTATTTTATATTTTGGATGACAAGTTAAAAACTCGATGTAAGGGAGGCGAAGAATATTGGGTTGAAGTGGGAGGAGATACTCATGTGAGGTGTCAACGTAGTTCTCAAGTAGAAACGAATTCGTGCTATCCTCAGGCAAGGATATAATCTTACCTGGGGTTGATTACAGGTCTCCTTGGGCGGCAGTGGCTATTATAAAATGGACTGCATGCTACTTCTATATTGTAAAAAAAATCCTTGTATATTTATTTCAACTGATGCTTTAAGGCTGTTTCCACCAATAAGTTGCTACTAATTCTTAATCATATTAGAAAAAATTTAACAATATCTCTGTCTTGGCGTACCTTTGATGTATATACAAAATCCTACACGAGTATATTATGTTGCAAATGGTGGTAGCGCCGCGTTTATGAAATTTGTACTGAAATCTTCTCAGTTGAGGTCATTTTCCAATCCGGTGGTGGTGTAAGAAAAAATACTGCAAATGACAATTTGTAAGTACCCTCGTAGGCCTATACAAAATAAAGATATTTGATTTGATTTGATTTCATTATTATCGAGCAATCCATCAGCCCTTGAAAGTCCACTGCTGGATATAGGCCTTACCTAATCTGTGCCACTTCGATGGTCTGAGCACCTGAATCCAGCGGTTACCCGCTGTCTTCTTCAGTTCATCAGTCCACTTTTAGTATATATTGTACAAAACATAAGAATATTTTTTCACCATAGAAGTGCAAGGTAGCTAAGCGTATGCTATATCAAATCCATCGGTAGGATTGCTTGATTTTTTCAATGTTTCTTTCAATCAAATCAAATGAATTGTTATTATCTATTGTTGAACTTGACAATTAAGTTTTGCTAGTTGGTAAAACTCTGGTGGAAAGGCTATCTCGGCGCTAAATGTAGCAGCAAGCTACCGCTACTCATTCCGAATGTAGTGGGAGAAGGTGGTCCTCTTATGAATGAAAGATTTGGAGCGTGACTCTCGCTACTACGACTCGTTAGACATGTTTTGTAAGTTTTTCATGTGGTCGTTTTTTACATCAAATATTATCTATTTCAATGTTATTAACAAGTTATGAATACACGGTTTTTATATGCGCGGAACTTAACTGTGTTTTGAGGTTAAGATAAGGCTTTGTTCTTTTCCTGTAAAGTTTTATGGGTTGGAAGTTTTTGTGAAGTCGTTTCAACCGTACGTGCATTTGTTGTTAAATTCGCGTTTTTGTATTTTTCTTTTACACACGTGAGCTATACGAAATTATAGTTATTTGCGCATTTGAAAACTCACACATTTAATTTGATAAAAGAGATAGGACGTAACTTACGTTTATAATTATACTAAATGTTCGTTAGAATATCAAATCAAATTTGCGTGTTATAAGGAGGACATCTATAAAATAAATTTGTTATTGACAGTTTATGCATTAAAATAAAAAGAGAAAAGGGCCTGTCCTTTCGAGTCGATTGAGAATTATTATCGTCGTAAACCCTTTATTGTTTCACTGCTGGGCACGGGTTTCTTCTCAAACTTTTAGCCCCTAGCTCACCGCTTTACACACCTTTAAAACTTTTTATAGAACTCAGGTGTGTACATTTCCACGCGACATTTTCATTCTTAATTTTTGAAAAAATTGTCGTGCGTGCCTGGGTTTCGACCTCCAACCCATGATTGAGAAGCCGAGTTACATAAGATATTATATTAGTATAGATATCTCCATCTCCTGCCATTCAGAAGGTGCATTTTAGCAATTAGCTTAAATTAAAATTAGCTTAAATTTTCCTGTTGATATGTTTTCCGCATAGTACCTTATTATCCATGACTTTATTGAACAGTTAATGCAATTGTATTGATTTTAATGCAATTTATATGTTTTGAGTATATAGAATGAACTTCAAAAATATGGTTTAGTTTTAACGATAAAACTTTCACATCCTGAAAATTTATGATACACACGGTTGTAATTGAGTTAAAAGCATGGTTCCAACTTAAAACCGTTACTCACGATCGCTTTGGCTGGAGTTTTGTTATTATTTATTATGTAATGTGTGTTCATATGCCAAGATTCCCGGAGACTAAGTTATAAAGTTACATGAGAAGAAACATACATCCATATCACGATTTTTAAGTACAATTTTTAGCCGATTGAGTCTGATTTGGACTGTAACGAGTGCAAAAGCAATGGACATACATACATACAAACATTAGCCTCCTATGTTTGTATGTATGTATGTCCATTGCTTTTGCACGCGTTACAGTCCAAACGGCTTGATGGATTGTGATGTATGACGTATCATTAGAATCATCTCAGTTTGCATAGTGACATAGGTTAGGTATTTATCCTGGAAATAGGCGAAAAAAGGGACGACGACGACTTTTTTATTATCACGACAATATGTTAACAACAGACATTATTAAAAATATTAAAACATAAACCGACTGCCTAATCCGTTTTTTTTGTTTATAATGATATATTTATTTTAAGGCTTTGAGTTTTCGTTAAAATTGTCAAAAAATGTATTATAATATGTACATGTATCGTTAGAATGGTATACTTACTGCCTTTTACTTGATGTCCATATTGTCGTGTTAAAAAGTCCGATTTGTTATTCCTAAGGAACAAAGTGGTAATTATTTTTAGCCATCCGGCATTGAGATTGCATTTTATTTATAATGATAGTGTGGTTATTAATTTATTGAATATATACTCAACCTACGAAAACAATAGGCAAAAATAAATTGCTTATGTCATTCCTATAATACACACTTTAATTTTATTTACCTGTTTGTTGTCGATTTCATATCGCACGCTGACATTTGTAGTTAATTGATCAATTTGTTATAATAGATGTCAATTCATTATGTTTATTGTTTACGCTTCCTACTGCAACATTGTCATTAGTTCATTACAACATACTGTGTACCTAATATGTGGTTATTGAAATCCTCGCAGTTCTATAGGTCAGCGATGTTGTTTCGCCGTCGATAATTATCGTCATGCTGTAATAAAATGTGTGATGCGTTTTTGTTTGTGTATTCAATGTTTTTTTTTTCCGTTGCACGAGTGGGTAGTCGACTTTGTGTAAGAGTTCTTAAAAGGACTAGCCGAACTGTCGTATGCTAAGGGTTAATCATCATAGAAGAGACATAAGTACTATAACAACACAAAATGTAGTATAACCGTTCCCTAGTGCATAAGCACAACTTATTTACACTTTTTAGTTTAATGATATAAAAAAATGTGTAAAATACGGGTAATCGCTTATGTCTTCGTAGTTATTAGGCTAATGCTATAATTAGGAATTTCTCCATGGCGTTAAACTCCTTCTCCCTGCAAAATTTTTAGGTTTCCGGAACTCCATTTTATCATAGTACCAAATGCAAGGCAATGCAAATATAGATATATTACTTCCTGTGATGTATGTAGCCTGTGTCTCGGCTAATTATCTTGTACAGATGGATAGAAAGATTTTCGGTTTGGTACTTTTAAGCACAATATATTATTCAAAATTTCAGATATACCATTGATTTTAAAATTATACACCGCTATTTAAGTATGTATTATACCTACCTCAACATGGTTAGTTGAGGTATCCATCATAGGTTTTGAATATGACATATATTTCAGAAATTTAAATTGAACTCAAGATATTGGTTGCGCAGGAAAACATAAAGGAAATACAAATATTATGTACTTCGTATTTGTATTTTCACGTCAATTTGCAGTTTAATGCGTAGACATATAGTATCATAATCGTTTGCGATGTAGTAATAATATAATCTCTTATAATATATCCTGAATTGGCAAATGTCGATTAGTGTCGATTCCAAGAAGTCCTGGGGAAGTCCCACTGCGTACAATAAGTCGATACTCGTTGGCGTCGGCGTGTTTGTTAATTGAAGGGCGTAGTTCCCCTTATCTTTGTTATTGAACTTTTTTTTATCAAATCGTAAACCGTCTATGATTTCTATAAGTCGTATTTAAGACGTAAAAAATGTTTTCGCAGATTGTGATATCTTTCGTGTGTTGAATAGATTTGTTTGTAACTAAACCTAACGATAAGGCAATAAGCTATCTGATGGAAATAACTCTAACAGATGAGATTGACGCATTATTGCCTTGGAAGTTTAAAATATTTTTTAACTGCAACAAAATTTTCCCCGGAAACTCTAATAACGCAATTATTACATTATGTATATTTTTAACTTTCGAACTTTGCTCATTAGTTTCTATATTTTAAATACTTTTTGGTGTAATGGAACATAAATAAGTACACATAGAGATAGACGAAAGAAAATATGATACAAAATCAGGAATCGACGTGCAACTTAATATCTACCATCTGGCACTTCTATACACCCGTTTTTTCTGGTCAAAATTGTCTAAACTGACAAATTACAGAGTAAAATTAATGAATAAATTCCTATTAAATGTTATTTTAGAAACTCTGATTTGAAAACTTCTTCTTGCCCTCTTCTTAATCAAACCACGCTGTTACAGAGCACGTGTGGCAAGTGAACGTGCAGAAGAAGGGTTTGGGTGCCTCGAAGAACATCCAGGGCCTGTACAATCTGTGCCTCACCGACAAGACCGTCACTCTGGTCAAGATCAAGAGCCACAACAACATCATCAGCGATCTCGGCATACCGGAGAGGGTGGAGTACTCCCTGAAGAATATACGAAGGTGGGTTTTGTCGCTGATATACTGCATATTAGTGAAAACCGCATTACGCTAGCATGTGAACGTATAGTTTAATTGACCTCCTTTATAGATATTTAATCATATCATAATTGGATATTGTAAAATAAATAATGTATATTTTTTAATATCAAATATACATACATTACGTTTATTTTTATTTTTGTTACTAAATATTATGAGTTTCCGTGTTATAGAGAGTTTAAATTTTGATTAGTTGGATCTCTTTTTCCAGAAATAATAATATCATATTATATTCAAGAAGATTTATTTAAATCAGACATGCACTTCCAGAGAATAGCTCCTTCACACAAACATGCAAACGAGAAAACAAATTTTTCCGCTTAATAATATTAGTATAGATGCAGTAGTAGCGGGTGTCACTTGATGCTCACGGATGTTAGTCTTTTCTTGCTGGAACTGGAGATGGTACTGTAGCATTATTCAGTAAGAACCAATTAGGGTTAGTGATTTCGGTTGTTTGAAGAAAAATCAGTTAAATGCTTTAATGTGGTTGAAGGGTTTGATTGGATCGGGTGCTTTCGGCAACCAGTAAAAGAAGTGTGGCTGTTCTTATCAGGACATTTTAAATTATTACATATATTTTGGACAAAAACGGGGCTTTAGGGTTTGTGTGTGTTTTTAACTAAATAATTTACCGATAGTGGTTTTATGTATTTTTATATCAGTTACGGGTTATGTATTAAACATAAGTTTAAATCACTAAAAATACGACATACGAGTATGTTCTATATTTGTTTTGTACTAAGCAATCTTTAGCATATGCATCTCTATGCACATTCATGCGTTTTCCTCGTTCATCTAAACGTTTTAGAAAAAAAAATCAAGTCACCAGCGTTTCGTGGTACTGTACTTAATGGTTATTTATTATTAGCTAACTGATTCATCGTGTACCGATAAATTTATGACTCAGTTGTTTTTAACTCTGGGTTTTTATTCGTACAGATGAATATGTTATCTAGCTATACGGCGCCGATATTGAGCGAATTGTTAAAATCTATGAGCGACAGATTGTCTTCTTAATTTCATTGGATATTAATTAAGCTATTATATATAAGGTCATATAAATTATTCTTGTATTGATTGGTGTTTTAAATCGTCTTGTTAGATTAAGATTGCTTACATCTAACTACACAGTAATGTTGTGAAATAGAAATATTCTGCATTTAAAATGTAAAAATATTGCAAAATAGATGAGCCTTCAAAATTTCTGGTATTTTTGAATTATTGGCAAATATTTATTTTAATTACTTAGATGTTTACAGTTTTGTTTGATTAAACACCATTTAAGTACCGTATGACTTTTAAATTACGGTTTCGTTTTCCTTTATCTATTTGGATGTGTTAAATTTAGCTGTATTTCTTTTTGTAGTATCACTTACTTGCGGTTACGGTTTTTCCGCGCTGTTGGGGAAGGCCTAGGTGTTGGTGTGGGATAGTGACCAGTTTAAAAATCCTTTTCTCTTATACGCTTTCAGGGTAGAAGATGTAATGTAATGATGTAATGTAATGATAACTTTCTTACAAGAAAATGTTACACAGTTAATAAATGATACTTATTTTTTTCGTGATTTGCTTGGTGGTTATAATTTATTCCAGAAGACATTGTTTTGTCCAAAAATAAACGTAATCGACAGTTTTGTCATTAGTGTTCGTTCATTCATATAGCGCTTCACGCCGCGTAACTTTGTATATCAGTTACGAACTTGTAGCGTGGTAGAATGAGGTATAACCACCACATATTTTCTAGCGTAAAGCAGTTCTTGCATTACAGTGAATAGGTGTGGTTTCCGGCTCACGTTTATATGCGGCGACCTATTTGGTACTCAGGAGTAACAACGCATATGTGGTAATCTTACCAGAGGTTGATCGCAGAGGTCCATGGGCAGCAGAGGCCACTTTTTTATCAGATTGAAGTAGCAAACGGGAACGCAGTCCACCTGATGTTAAGTGATTCGCCTCAAATATAAGTCAGCTGGCAACCACACCCGTCCACCGAAACGCAAGAACTGCTTCACGCTAGAAATAGGTGCGGCGGTGGTACCTCCCCCGTCGAACTACACTGGTTCTACCACCCGAAGAAACACTTATC
>DWNE01004552.1:0-15017 GCA_018249875.1 Cecropterus toxeus
AAAATCCGTTGCGTAGTTTTAAAGATTTAAACATACAAAGGGAAATTAGGCGACTTTGTTTTATACTATGTAATGATGATAGTCCGACCAAAAGCTTTTGAGCATGTCAACAGGCGCCACCAACGATTATAGTGCTAGCAACACTATAATCTTGTTAAAATGAGACAGATATTTTTGCTTTGATTTAACTTATCATGCCCGTATACGTGTAATATGTTATTCATACTTTCATTTACAATCAACATAGGATCTAGTTTTTAGGGTCGTCATTTAATCAAAACAACCCAAAGCAATAATTATACGAATGACTGTTACCTGGGAAAATTGAACTTTAAAGTCTTTTTTTTATTTGGAATATTTTTATGGATTGGGCTTTACGTCATTCAGTCTAACTTTATTAATATTTGCGGTCTTATTTCACATTTATCACAAAAATAACAATAGACAGTAGAATTTATTATAAAGGTCGGTCTGTCGCTAACTGCATCACTATCATCGATATAATTTTTAAACAAAATCAGAAGATCGGCAATTAAATTTTATAGAGTGGACGTTAATTGTCCAATTTTAGAATCATTCTGTTCGTCCACATATCAATCGAAATATACTTGGCTCAAAAAAAATGTGTGAGCACCCCATTAGGATTGTAATATATCGATAGTCTCTTATATACAATATGAATCTATGTCTTTTACCCATCTTTAATCTGTGGAATATGATGACTGTCAAATTTTCTTTCGTACTTCATATGAATTTGATACGAATACAAGAATTACAAAGCATTACAAAGTAGTATTAAGGAACGGGGATTATTTTGTTTAAAATTCTATTAGCCGGTGCCTTATCATTTAAAGGATCTTATTCTTGTTGTGATTGTACGTGCATTTACCTCAAAAAATGCCTAGTCAAGAAGTTGTCACCACAAAGGTAGTGGTTCACCCACTTGTGCTGTTGAGCGTCGTAGACCATTTTAACCGTATGGGTAAAATAGGTAATCAGAAGAGAGTCGTAGGCGTTCTACTGGGATGCTGGCGGGCTAAGGGCGTCCTGGATGTTTCAAACAGTTTTGCAGGTTAGTTATTTTGTTTGGCTTCTCTTTAGCCGCCTTATTTACGTTTATGATACTCTAAAGAAATGCAAGTATAGGTCATACTTGCATTTCTTATGTTACTGGTGCCATGGGTGTCATGAACACAAAGACTGATGTGTGTTGGTTCTAGAATCGAAGCTGGAACCCTCTGCATATCATCCGTTATTATGACTTCTCTACTATGAATTTTGTCAAATTTCTGGCACTGCTCACATATGTACCTTAAAGAAGTTTCATTGTATTAATAGAACTCATTATTTTCACATCAAAGCATTGTTATGCAAATAACCTGTCATTGGCTCATTAACATGACACCATTAGTTTAGGGAGTAAACATTAACTTCAGAAGTATAGCAATTCTGAATTTTGCTCCTATCTTTGTTAATTGGTAGCTTTACAGTAGTAGATTTATCAATGAAAATTTCCTTAAGTTTTGTATGCTAATGGTAGAATTTCAATAAAAATAAACATCACTTAAGTTCTATTTTTAAAAAATATTGATACATATATCATTATTTCAAAATAAAACTTCAACAATCACTTGACTACCGAAAGAAAAAAAAAACCACTTTTCGGATTATTAATATTTATCATTTTAATTGTCAGTTTTTTAAATAAAACTGTATAAGTGAAGTTAACTGGTTATTTGAACTACAGAAGATTAACATACATACTAAGAAAAAATGTAAAAAATATAATTAAATTTAAAAGTTTCTAATTAGTTTATTTTCAAATTTTCAGTACCGTTTGATGAAGACGACAAAGACAAATCTGTCTGGTTCTTGGATCATGACTACTTGGAGAATATGTATGGCATGTTCAAGAAAGTCAATGCAAGGGAAAAGGTTGTTGGCTGGTACCACACTGGCCCAAAACTTCATCAGAATGATGTCTCCATAAATGAACTGATAAGACGTTACTGTCCTAATTCTGTCTTAGTTATCATTGATGCTAAGCCAAAAGATCTGGGATTACCCACAGAAGCATACCAAGCTGTGGAAGAAGTCCACGATGATGGCAGTCCAACAACAAGGACATTTGAACATGTACCCAGTGAAATTGGGGCTGAAGAGGCAGAAGAAGTTGGTGTTGAGCATCTCCTGAGAGACATTAAAGATACAACTGTTGGCAGTCTCTCTCAACGCATTACCAATCAATTGTTAGGTCTAAAAGGCTTGCATTCACAACTAAGTGAGATCAGGGATTACCTTATCCAAGTTGGTCAAGGTCAGTTACCAATGAACCATCAAATCATCTACCAACTTCAGGACATCTTTAACCTTCTGCCAGATATTTTCAATGATAATTTCATTGATAATTTGTACATCAAGACCAATGATCAATCCCTGGTTGTGTACCTAGCTGCTCTTGTCAGATCAATAATTGCTTTACACAATCTAATTAACAATAAGATCACTAATAGGGATGCTGAAGAGGGAAAAAAAGAAGAAGCAAAAGATAAGAAAGAAAAGAAAGATAAAGATGATAAAGAAGAAAAGAAAAGCGACGACAAAGCAAAATCTGAGAAAAAGGAAAAGGAAGAAAAGAAAAAGTAACATAGAATTTTAAAATAGCCTAAGTTGTTTGTAATGCTCTATTATTTTAAATAAACTATATTACTAACTCCATATATCTTTTAATTGGATCACAATCTTATTTAAAATCTAGTTCTATGTAACAGATATTATTCACTTGATGTTATCTTTTAAGATTATTATGATTTACCAACACATAAGTGTTCATTGAGTGTTAAATGCTCAAACCGGCATATTAAGCATGATACTTATCATATAACACTATCTTTAAATATTTGTGATAACAGAAAACTTATATCAGTATACAATACGATAGATTATCTTGAACATTGATAAATGTTGATAGTCTACATGGTGGAGTCGTGTCGGAATTATGTGTAGTGGACAATGGTTAAAACGAAATTGAATTCATAAAGTTGTTCAAAATGGTGGACAGAATACCGCTGTCGGTAAGTGGAAGTATCAATTGTAAACTTACTAGAGTACATGGTACATCCCTAATTATTGTAGGAGCCGCAAAGGTGACGCATGTATTTATGATGGCGGCAAGTAGCGGTACTTCACAGCAGTAGTGCTTACGCACTGTTTTTTGTCTGCAATAAAGGGCGAATTGGATGATGTAAAGCAGACTTATCTACCTTTATGAGGGTATTAGAAATTTATGGCTTAGAAGTATCAACCGAACAATGCAAAACCAATAGCTCTGCAGATTTTATGGATTCCAACTAACTGAGAACACAATAAAGAATCCGAGTTAAAACGTAGATGTAGTATGATTTTAGGATGTACAACATAAAAGTTAACCTTATCTGAGGTTTCTATGACAGTAGGCGTACTTCTGACAAATCATAGATTAATTTGTATTAGGTATAACAGCATGATGAAGTAGGTATACTTCAGACCTAGTCTAATGACAGAGTCCGTGTCCAGAAATGGGGTTTAAAAATGCAGCTTTGGATATAAGTGAAATGAAACATCTGAGAGTGAATAACCGCTTACAATTTCTGAATCAGCCATATTTATAGTAGCATAGCAACCCTTTAACCCTTGTATCTATAAAGTGGATGTTACTTGCCTTATTTTTTTGATATATAATAGAAGATAAATTATATTATATAACAAGCAAGCATGCTGTTCATCCACGATCAGGTGATCATTGGCCACTGCGCTAATAAACACCTGTGGTCAACACCAGATAAGATTAGTATCTTACATGTGGTCAGTTACAGATGTGTTTTTATTCCTGAGGTCTGAGTTGGAACGCTTCGGATAAGTTTGTAAGTTTACCTTACCTTCAATCCAGAGTAAATCAACGCTAAGCATTTGTTATAAGGCAGAAATAATACTAGAAAGGCTTCTACTACCTTTATTTGAATTTGAATGAAAATGTACATTATCGTTTTCTAATATAACAGGACCTGGTCTGGCTAAAGCCAGAGGGGAAGTCCGAATTCGACGTACCGATTGCCGTGAAAATATTAAATCGATCTGGCGGCAAAATCCAAGTGCAAGATGATGACGGCAAAGTGTTCTCGACGTCGACGCAGAATGTACTCAAACCTCTACATATTACATCGAATAGCGCAACTGGAGTGGAAGACATGATCACGCTGGCGGAACTCCAAGAACACACAATAATGCGCAACCTACATATACGCTACAATCAACAACTCATTTACGTAAGTCGTAAAAATTTGATTAAAATTTGTTAGACAGAAATTAAAAGAGAGTTGTATGACTGCAGCGAGCAAGTGGTATGCTTTATGTTTATATGAACCGTAGACTTGTTGATTTATTCGCGATTGATAACTGTACCCCGCCAGGAATGAACCTGGGACCATATCCAACCATAGTGAATTTTAAGTTTATAGTTTTAACTTATATTATATCACCTACTTATGCCTCAATCACCTATTCTTATTATTTATTTCCTGCTTTATCAAGCATCATTTAGAGTACCTAGTTAAATACATTGATACGTAATCGAAATTAATATGTTATTAATAACTCTTTATACTTTGTTGTATGATCTTTTATACGTTTCACGTTAATACAGTTGTTATATGTATATAAAATATTGCATTGTACTTATCATGCAGTCCATCTGACAATTGACTTTTGCCGCACGTGGATATTTGTAATCAACGCCAGATAGGAATGGCGATCTACAATACATAAGATAGGCCAAGGATCCATTGATACTCTTGAGGACTAAGTTATAAACGGCTCGTGTAATTTTCTTCCTTACCATACTCTCTAAACCAGATTACAGCATTGCATCAAAAGTAGACGTAGCAGAGCAGTCACGGTTCCGGGTGCGATCCCCGGCCAGAAAGATAACTGAACGTTGGATTTATGTTTCTGTTTTGGGTCTGATTGTTCACGTATTCGTTTTTGAGCTTGTCCATGCTTTTCGCGACACAGGAAATCCTAGTGTGAGGCTAAGAGTGAATAAAGCGTATAATTTTCGTTTTTTATGTGTGAATGTTATAATATTATTATAATTTTAAGTAAAAAATCTTAACATGTTCTTTCAGACATACACAGGGTCAATGTTGATAGCTATAAATCCCTACGAAATCCTACCTATATACACAACGGATCAAATACATTTCTATCAAGATCGAAGTATAGGGGATATACCGCCACACATATTCGCTATTGGTGAAGACTCATATCGAGTACTATTAGATACGTCATCCAACCAATGTATTGTGATAAGGTAATATCAATATTCAGTCATCATATTTTATAATTTAAATATAAGTAACTACTATCTATGCGCGAACAAGAGCGTGACGATACGCATAGGAATTTAAAATATGAAATGACGACCCGCTTGCCGGAGCGGTCACCATACCGGTCTGACACGCAGTGGGTCCCGGGTTCAATCCCTGGCCACACAGAAATGTGTATGATGAGTTTACTTTTCTGTTCTGGGTCTGGGTGTTTATGTGTCTTATTTTTGTCCATGTCCATGTATCTATGTGTCTTTATGTGTCCATGGCACCCACGACACAGGAGATAATGCTACTGTGGGGCTATGAGTGTAGAAAGCGTTTTTTTGTTTGTTTGAAATGAAAACCTATTATCAGATGTTTAATGGACAGTAATAATTTGTTACCGCTTTAGCTCTATTTCAATTAAAAATATGGTTTTGTGCATTGTAAATATTGAAATATATAATTATAAAGTAAACTACAACCGAGGTTGTATTTAACGCAGGTCTTAAGATATCGCATACGGGTAGCAAATAAATAAAAAAATAGACAGCTATAAGGACTGCCGTCAAAAGTGAAAATATACAAAGAAAAATGTATATCTGTAGCTAAACTCATAGATAAATTGTTAAACATTTGTATGTTCATGACACGTACGTCGTGAATCCATAACTTTACCCCTACCCCTACAGAAAACTTTTAATACGGCATAGAACCTTTAGCGAACAAATTTTCGTTTTAAAAGCTGTGTACCTATGTATATTTTTTTACACATAACTCAGTATTATATTATATCCATTTAAATTTTCAGTGGAGAAAGTGGCGCTGGGAAAACAGAAAGCACCAAATTATTACTACAGTACCTAGCCGCAGCTAGTGGAAAACACTCATGGATTGAACAGCAGATCCAGGAAACAAATCCGATATTAGAAGCTTTTGGTAACGCCAAAACAGTAAAAAATGATAATTCGTCGAGATTCGGTAAATACATCAACATTTACTTTAGCCGGGAAGGAATTATAGAAGGAGGCAATATTGACCAGTATCTCCTGGAGAAATCACGCATAGTAATGCAGAACAAAGGCGAAAGAAACTATCACATATTCTATTCTCTTGTTAACGGTTTGTCAAATGATGAAAAGAAAAAGTTGGAACTAGGCCGTCCATCAGATTACGATTATTTGACCTTAGGGAATATGATCACTTGTGACGGAAGGGACGATGCCTTGGAATTTTCTGACATTAGATCGGCTTTTAAAGTGCTTAATTTCTCAGATAGTGAAGTATGGGGGATATTTAGTTTGCTCGCTGCAATACTGCATTTGGGGAATTTGAAATTCAAGTCCTTTAACTTTAATAACATCGAATCATCTGAAGTATCTGACTCAATAAATGCTAACAGAATTGCGACATTACTCGGGGTGAACAAATCAAAGCTGTGTGATGCTTTGACACGAAAAACTTTAGTAGCGCAGGGAGATAAGGTGATTTCCACTTTATCTGCAGCAGCCGCGGTGGAAGGTAGAGACGCACTTGTGAAAGCGATTTATGGACATATATTTGAACACATAGTTGAGGTTATTAATAGAACTTTACATCAAGATCAGCAGCTATCCAGTGGATTCGTCGGTATTTTAGATATTTTTGGCTTTGAAAATTTTGATACCAATAGTTTTGAGCAACTGTGCATCAACTATGCTAATGAAAATCTGCAACAGTTCTTTGTGAGGCATATATTTAAATTAGAACAAGAACAGTACGCAAAGGAAGGAATAACTTGGATGAATATAAATTACGTAGATAATCAACAAAATCTTGATTTGATTGGTCTGAAGCCAATGAACTTGCTTTCACTTATCGATGAAGAATCGAGGTTCCCGAAAGGAACGGATGTCACGTTATTGTCAAAATTAAACAACAATCATAGTACAAAATCTTGTTACATTTCGCCAAAATCTACACACGAACACAGATTTGGAGTGTGCCATTTCGCTGGAGATGTGTATTATGAAGTCAGAGGTAAAAAATGTATATAGCTGTTTTGATATCAGAACGGGAAATTTATTTGAATACCACTAAAAAAACTTTTATTTCAGGTTTCTTGGATAAAAACCGGGACATGCTTACTACTGATATTAAAGAAATGATACTAGATTCAAGTAATCCTTTCTTGAAAAACATATTTCCCATGGACTCGGTTTCATCTCACAGCGGAGGTCGCAAGAACGTATCCTTAAGTTATCAGTTCAAAACATCTCTCGATGCTCTCATGAAGAGCTTGTACGCCTGTCATCCATTTTTTGTGAGATGTATTAAACCTAATGAATTTAAAAAGCCCAGGGTATGTATAAGAACTTTTATGTTTATATTGTTTTACCCTAGCGACATATATTAATGATTAGTTTATTTACAGCTTTTCGATCGATCTTTATGTGTTCGTCAGCTTCGATACGCGGGCCTGATGGAAACGGCAAAAATAAGACAAGCTGGCTATCCTATCCGGTATTCATATTCCGAATTTGTACACCGTTATCGCCTTGTAGTAGCTGGCATACCGCCAGCGGAGAAAACTGATTGCAAGAGTGCCACAAATAAAATCTGTATTGAAATTTTAAAAGATCAAGAATTTCGATTAGGTCATACTAAAGTATTTTTAAAGGATTATCACGATGCCCTTCTCGAGGAGATTAGACACAATAAGATCTTATCAAGCGTCATAAAAGTTCAGGCGAATGCCAGAAGATTTTTGTGCAGGTTACGGTTCTTACGTTTGCGAGCTGCTGCTCTTTGTGTACAAAAGCATTATCGTGCTCGTGGGTACCGACAACGATACCTTGTAATGAGGAGAGGCTATTTGAGATTACAAGCAACAATAAAATCTAGAGAATTAAGAAGAACCTTTATAAATTTGAGAAACTTCTTCACGAATGTACAAGCACGTTCAAGAGGATATCTAGTGAGAAAATTGGTTAACGAAAAGGGCCATATAATTAAGGCGAAATTAGCCCAGTTCAAAAAAGATAAAGAGAGCCAGAGTGACATGAAAACTGCAGAAGATGAATATGAAAAGAAGTACGCAGAACTGATGAGATCAATTTGGATTGCGAAGGACATTGTAATTGAAAATAACGTGCAGAACACAACTGGCATTGATGACAGATATGTCGACGATGTCTTCGGTTTCCTGAAAGATACTGCTACTCCCGCGGGCACCGTGAGAGGAGTTGGATTTGGAATGGTAAGTTCTTTTTGGCGTCATTTTCAGGATCAGTTTATGATCTACCTTGCACCCTTGATTATCTCTTTTATTCATTTGTCCAAACTACAAAAAAAAAACATTCACTACACCACAGAAGATACCACACGTAATTCATCAATTCATTTTAGTAGTAAGTCCTATGTAATGAGAAATTGAAAATAAATACTTTGTATACTTGCTTGGAACGAATCATTGTGTTACAATGTGATGGAGCATCCATTACGTGTGGGGATTTTAGATAGTTTTGGACTCCCCTTGGTGAAATGTCGTAAGATTTATCTTGGACCCCTCTTTTACTAATTACACGTGAGATTGTTCAAAAGAAGAAGAGAATCATATTAATTTATTCCAGTTTTTTTTTTCAATTTGTTCGCTCGATTTGTGAAAAAATGTACGTGATAATAAGTCGAGAGCCGAGAGCCCTTCCCGGTGTGAGAATTCATTAGATGTAACCCAATCTACTCCCCCTTTAAATGTCTCACGTAATTAATGGTAGTCCCCTAACGGGTTAATAGCTCTTAGTCATAACTATTAAGGAATCTAGCACAGTGCACGCACTTTTTCATTGTTATTTACTCCCATTCATGTTTTAGGCAACACCCGAGAAGCCTCCATTATCAACTGTCATACCATTACCCCAGGAACCGGAAGATGAACCGTTTGACGAGTTCAACTTTAGAAAATTTGCGGCGACTTATTTTACAGGAAATATGAGCCATCAGTATTCCAGAAAACCATTAAAACATTCTCTTCTTGAAATGCCTTCGCCCATGGACAAAATTGCAGCACAAGCTCTCTGGGTTACCATACTAAGATTTATGGGCGATATGTCAGAACCTAAATATGTGGATGATAAAATTGATAATATTCCTATCATGACTAAATTAACGGACACTCTTGGTCGCGCTTTTCAGAAGAGTAAGGAATTCGAAGTAAGTAGTCATTATATTTGGATAGATACATTATATCTACTACAATATAATAAAAATATACACTATCAGCAAACACTATCGAAATGCTAATCATACTATTTTAAATATGACGCTTGTAGATTAGTTTTTATTTATAAATGAAGAACATTTAAGCACACTAAACAAAAATAAACACAACGAAAGTGACGTTAGTGTTATTATTTCGTTTGTTTAAAAACTTTCGTTTGTTTTTTATCAACAAATTCACTGCTAGGTCTGCTCGGAAAAATGGGTTTTGCCGTAGTCACTGCATTTGGATGTAAGTGATATTTACCATTATTGACTGAGGTTATTTTTATATTATATAGTAGGTTGTCTTTCAGTATGTCTATTGTTATCTAAACAAATTATAAAACAAAATGAATGTTATATTTTCAGACCTTTCTAGCAAATGACAATAACCAAGGCAAGTCAAGCAGGATGATACAAAATACCCTAAAAAGGCAGACAAAGTTAAATGAAAATTTCATCAAAACATTAATGAACGATGAATTAACGAATGAGATGTACAATAGTTGGTTAAATGCCCGACGAAGTACTAATTTGGAAAAACTACATTTCATCATTGGTCACGGCATCATAAGAAAGGAATTAAGGTAATGAACTCTAAACTAGGGAAATACCGGTAAAATGTTTTTGTATGTAATACGAATCTTATCAATGTTAATATCTGAAGACTCATTAAAATGTAGGTACAGACGTCGCAGATTGTAATGTCATAAATGTTTATGAAGTATAAATATTTATTTCATTTACCTTATTTCACAAACCGCTAATAAAATTGTATTGTTGATTATTGCAGGGACGAGATCTTCTGCCAGTTATGCAAACAACTTACCAACAATCCATCAAAGGCTTCACATGCACGAGGATGGATTCTTCTATCATTGTGTATAGGTTGCTTCCCGCCTTCAGAAAGATTTGTTAAATATTTACGTTCGTTCATTCGGGAAGGACCTCCAGGTTATGCGCCATATTGTGAAGGTCGACTTTTGAGAACCTTTAAAAATGGAGCCCGCACACAACCTCCCAGTTGGCTAGAATTACAAGCAACTAAAACAAAGAAACCAATCCTTCTCACAGTAACTTTAATGGACGAATCAATGAAGACTGTACAATCCGATTCAGCCACAACCTCAGAAGAAATTTGTCAGCAGATAGCCGATAATATCGAATTGACGGACACGTTTGGTTTCTCACTATACATTACACTTTATGACAAAGTTCTCTCATTAGGAAGCGAAGGCGAACATATTATGGATGCCATATCACAGTGTGAACAGTTTGCTAGAGAACAGGGTACTCCAGAAAAGAATGCGCCATGGAGGCTGTTTTACCGTAAAGAAGTTTTTACGCCATGGCATAACCCAGCTGACGATCCAGTGGCCACAAACCTAATATATCATCAAGTAGCAAAAGGCGTGAAATTTGGTGAATATAGATGTGATTCCGAAAAGGACTTAGCCATAATTGCCGCCCAACAACACTATGTCGAATATGGGCATCGTATAGATCCAAATATCTTGAGGAGAGTAATCGTTAACTACATACCGAACCAGTTCATCCAGTCCAATGATGCGGCTTTGACTAAATGGGAACATCTTGTCACAAAAGCATTTGAGTCTTCACAAAGTATACAGTCAAAAATAGATCCATTGAGATGCAAGGAAGACATAGTTATTTACGCAAAATTAAAGTGGCCAATGTTGTTCTCCAGGTTTTTCGAAGCCATTAAGGTAAAGGGCGAAAGTATCAGCAAAGATCTAGTCATAGTAGCCGTTAACTGGACGGGAATATACATAGTGGATCAACTGGAACATATTCTGCTTGAAATATCATATCCAGAAGTAACTTACGTAGCTTACAGTGAAGTAGAAGATATCGAAAATATAGGAAGTATAACAATAAGAACTATTCAAAAAGAAGAATTCGTGTTCCAAAGTGTAGACGCGAACGAAATGAGCTCGCTCATCATATACCTCATCGATGGATTAAAAAGGCGATCTACTTACGTCATCGCTCAAAGCGATTCGCAAGGATTTAGTGACGCGGCATCTTTCTTGCAATACAAAACTGGAGATCTCATTACATTATTACAGGACTGCACTGGAGAGACATTGATGCATGCTACATGGGGACACGGAATGTGTAATGGTCAAGAAGGACTATTTCCAACTGAACAAGTATATATACTGCCTACAATATCCATGCCAACCAACACTGTCCTCGAAATATTTAAAAAAGGCAAAGTGAATAATGATAAAAAGTCTCAATCAAAATACAATACTATTCAAAGAAAGAAAATGCATACGCTTGAAAAATATGCAAAGGAACATTTTAGGGAAAACATTGACATAAATACGACAATATCGAGGCAGTCAACGTTAACAACAGCTAAGAAGGCAATAACAGCGGACCTTTGGGCTCATACCAGGGAACCGATACGTAAGCCTTTATTAAAAAAATTGACAAATGATGACAATCTTATGAAAAAAGCCATCGCATGTTTCTATGGTATTCTTAAATACATGGGAGATATGCCAACTCCAAAACCAAGATCCTCCACTGAACATACAGATGAGATATTTATACCTGCTGTTGCAGACGCCAATCTAAGAGATGAAGTTTATTGTCAAATTATGAAGCAGTTAACGAATAATAAGATACAACTTAGTGAAGAAAGAGGTTGGGAGTTATTATGGCTTGCTACAGGCGTTTTTGCATGTGGCCCCATCTTATTAAAGGAATTAGTAGAGTTCCTAAAGACAAGACCACATCCTATAGCAAAGGAATGCTTAAAACGTGTTTTTAAAACGCAGAAAAACGGGCCTAGACTCTATGCACCATACGTAGTTGAAGTTGAAGCTATTCAACACAGGAGTATGCAAATTTACCATAAGGTCTATTTCCCCGATGACACCGATGAAGCTTTTGAGGTAGATTCTTCAACAAAAGCAAGGGATCTTTGTGAACAAATCACTGGACGGCTAAACCTCAAAAATAGCGACGGATTCAGCTTATTCGTCAAGATAGTCGACAAAGTGTTCTCTGTTCCCGATAATTATTACTTCTTCGATTTCGTACATGAGCTTGTAGAATGGATGAAGCAGACGCGACCTACTCGAGGAGGTATGCAATCTTTATTAGATAGTTTGTAATTCGTACACTAACACGTTGTAACCAATACATTTTTCAAATTTAAATTAATGTTAACTTTCTTTTGTACATACATATTTTTTAGGTGTAAAATATCGTCCGTCCTTAGTAGCCTGTTTTCTATAAACAATTACTAATGATGACTGAGTTCCTGATTTTTATAATATGTTTCCCACTACTGTATTATTTTTCTTAAATTTGTCATTTCATTAAACATTTTCATTGATTTCAGCAACAAATGTACAAATAAATTACCAGATATTCTTTATGAAAAAGCTGTGGATTAACACAGTTCCCGGAAAAGATAAAAATGCAGACAACATTTTCTACTTTCCGCAAGAACTACCGAAATATCTGCGAGGCTATCATAATACATCAAAACAGGATCTGGTAGAATTAGCAGCGCTTGTGTATAGGTCCAGATATGGTAATCATCAGTCACTTTTACCACAAGTGACACAAATGCTTGAAGACTTAATTCCCTCAGATATGATTAGCATCCAAGCAAAATCGCAGTGGAAATCTTCTATTGGGGCTGCTTATACTAAACATGGTGCGATGACAGAAAACGAAGCTAAAGAAAACTTCCTCAAGAAAATTTATCAATGGCCAACATTCGGTACAGCATTTTTCGAAGTTAAGCAAACTTCTGATCCATCTTACCCAGAGATGGTGGTTATTGGCATTAATAAAAATGGAGTTAGTGTCATTCATCCACAAAGTAGGGTACGTATATAATTTTATTTTTGGTTAGTTTAGGTTAGTAATATAGCTAATATCTCATATATAGCTTATTCGAAACGGAATGTAGACTAAAAGTAAAATTAATCCTTAGAAGTAGATGGTTGACCAATGATAACGATTTATTAAGAATAATTTCGAGCTTCGAATGTTTGTCGGTTTTTCAAAACCAACATTAACCAATATTAACGTTAATCAATAAATATTTTATTTCAGGAAATATTAGTCACTCATCCATTTTCTCAGCTGTCCAACTGGTCCTCGGGTAATACTTTCTTCCATATGACAATGGGCAATTTTCTACGTGGTACAAAAATTCTCTGTGAAACATCCCTAGGATATAAGATGGATGATCTCATATCGTCATATATTGCAGTCTTGCGGCAATCAATCAAACAGAGGCCAAGAAATATACAAAATTAGTAACTATACTGTATAAAAAGAAGTAGAATGGAATCATGGTTCATGAAATATAAGTAAATTCTTGTAAATAATAATAAGTGTGTTTTAATTGTTTAAAAAAATATAAATTGTATTCTAATTGTAAGCTAAATGAACAGTTTATCTGGTGAAATCTGGTCTAATTCTGTTTGAATTTTATTTTATTATTTGTAACAAAATTAGACATTTAATATTTATAAAGACAATTCTATTAAACGAGTCGTTACAGCTAAGCTAGTTACAACATTAAAAAGTCAGGGATATAATGACCCCATTATATGTGTGGGTACACATATAATGGGGTCATTATATCCCTGACTTTACATACTCCACAAAAAATTTAATACAAGCGCCCTGTCTTAAGTCAGCGAAGAATCATAACATAATATGTTAATAATAACATACGTGAAGACGTAGCTGTAAGGACGACTTAAATAAAAGATTTCGCTTTCATTTAAAACGATTTTAACTCCTCCTACTGCTGGCCCACAACAAGTACCCTGGACTTGACTCATTAGTTATATTAATTGTTGTTTTAATGTTCACTGCACAAGCCTCGCAGTTTCGTCCGCTTTTTTAAAATATAATTTCTTTTGAGAGAGTGGGTGGATTTTAATAAAATAAAAAATTATTGTTGACTCGATTAATATAATGTTTTAATACGTTTTGCAAACATAGATTTTTTAATGAGGGATTTTCTATTGTTACTTATTTTCAGACATCCAAATATGTATTTCTTTTGCAAATATATGCGACGTTTGAACATTTAAAACTTGATTATATGTATAGACTAATTTTAATGCATGGATGGAGTGCAACACTTTAACGATCATAACGATGTCATAAATGTGAGGGCTCGTTTAGATAGGTAGTCAACAACGATAGAATCTAAAAAAATCGATCCTATATTATTCCGAAAAGCTAAAATAGTATAGTTGATATTATCATACATTTCAGTTTCTATAGCTGCAATCGTATCGATTGTATTTAACATTAATAATAATAATAATAATAAACGTTTATTGCCTCATGTGTCAGATAGGATGGTCGGTACAGTAAATAATGTAACAACATGAAACCCTGCAAGGGCGCTGCAATGGAGTA